>JAXIUT010000048.1:17118403-17128406 GCA_035586675.1 Eurytoma californica | reverse complement strand
ACTTGTTATGGTAAATCAATAAAACGTTTTTTTTCTTCAAAATACTTATTTTGAATTACTTATAAGATAATACTATTACACTAACTTATAAGATACTTTGATTTCAAATTACTTATAAGCCAAATGCAAGCTGTAAAATATTAACAATTGGCTATCTTTTAGCCAGTGAAAATGAATATGAAATATAATGCAAACGCAATGAAATTTCTAAACAACGGTTATTCAGATACATTTAACAAACACATATAATGAAGGTCCCATTAATTTAATCTTTTCACTAAACTAAAAGTATATAGTGACAATTTTTTAAAGCATTTTTTGAACGATTTTTTTTTCTTGTTCTGACTTTTTTGACAGTTTTGAAAAACTGTCACGTATAGGTAACATATAAGACATGAATCTCAAATGCTACACTGACAAAAATGTTTTAAATTAATTTACTACAACTGTAGTAAAAATTGCTATTAGTTATAGTAGCGGTGAAATATACTCGCTTTTAATAAAAACTTGCTATTTTTATAGTAAACATTCCAATACTCCAATTATAAAATCATCAAAATGAACAATTAGTGTGGTTCTTGCCTATTTCGCAATTTCACTGGCTACTAACTACCCAATAAATGTACTCAATTTCTACCTATAGAACTACAAGCACACAAATAAATATTAAGAATAAAGTTCATTTCCTTTGAAGATCACTTCGCGCTGATCTCTAAGCGCAAAGCATAATGCGAAACGGTTGAAAAAATGCCGGCGCAAACTCCTTTACTCTTTCGCAAGCCATAGCCCGCAAAAGCGTCTTAAGTCATCCGCGGCCCCCGGCGCACCTTTAAGGTGGTTACGAGCACCCGGGCGAGGTACCCCCTAAGCCCTTGGTGGATTTGGCACTAAACTTGTCGTCGCGTCCAGCGACCTAACCGAGATTATGCGTACGGAAGCTCGCCAATTAGCGCAGGCCCCCGCAAATCGCCGGATAATGCGCCGCGGGCGCCACGCGGCGACGCAAATCCAGCGGCAGATATGCGCGCGAGCCATGAAATCCAATGAGGCCGGAGTTTTAGCGGAACCTGCCGCGGCCAGCTCCGCGAACTCCAGATCGCAATCCTGCGGGATACTTAGCGTGCCTATACCAACTGTCACTTGGGGTTTAGGCTTGCTTTTATTTTAGCGGGGGATTGAAAGGCTTGTTGCGTTAGATAGTTCATGAGATTTTTAGATATGTAACTGTTTGCACTAAGAAGTAACTCCATTTTAATTGAAATATTTCCTTTTTTTGCAGGTAAGTTGCAGATGTGATGTTTTTTGGTTAACCTTTATGGAGTAAGTTTGCTACGGATGAAATTTAATATTCTTATACTTTTAGAAATTGCCTTAAATTTAATGCACTTACTGAAAGTTAATTTCAAGCATGTAAATAAAAATTAATTGAAATGACATGAAATTTATGATATTTGCATTAAATTTAATGTAAAATCATTAAATTTACATTCATTTTTATTTACATGCTTGAAATAATAACTTTCAACAATTTCTAACTTTGCTGTTTTGAATTCTATGTATAAACTTATAAACAGTCCACAAGTCAGAAAAAATTAATTTTTTTTTTTAATTTAATGATAATAAGAGCTGATTGTAATTAGATGCATTGATCTTCATCTATCAGATGTTAAATTCGTAAGACGATGATTTAGGTAAAGTTCTGTAGAATTTCGAATTATTGTTAAAAGTGCATCAAATTTTACGAAATTCAAAGTAAGTAATCTCAATTTAAAAAAAATAGACTTCAAAAGAAGCCACATGCTTAGAAAAGTGAATTATACTGTGAAGAGTTGTTTTCATAGATTAGATAACGAACAAATTATCTTCATTAGCTACTAGGTAACAAAACCATAAAAATCATAGATCAAGATCATTTTTTAAATTGTTTTCCCTCTGCAGTGAGTTATTAATACAGGTAAATACAAAGTTTCAAAAAAAAAAAAAATTTTAAAAATTGGGAAATTAAAAATAAAGACTCTAGCGGATTAATATAGCTACATAACAATAATTGGCTTGTTTTCGACTATAAAGAAAACGTTTTTTTGTTAATTTATATACATGAATTATTATGAGAATAAGTTGTGAAAATATAGTGTAAATAATTGATTAATATTAAAAAAGAATTTCTTATTTTAGCCAATAAAAACAAAGACCACAAAGCGGTATCCTAAATATAATCATCATATCTTTAAATACATTTCAAGAATTTTTTTGCAATTTTGAGCTTGTAAGGCATAGCAATAGTAAAAATTTACAAATTTTTACAATCGTTTTTTCTACCTGCTAATGTAATAGATTAGTGAATTTTTAGTTGACCCAACATAATAACTTTATTTTATCTGCTTTTGAAAGAATGAGATTGAATTTAAAATGATTTTGTCTCGAAAAATTGTTATTTCCCCAAATGATTTGAAACCTTTGAAAAAAGCATTTCATTACAAGACTAGAAATAGGTTTTATTTCAATCAATATATTTCAAACAAATACTAGTACTTAATCAGAAAATGAAATGAAATTTTTATCAAGAAGTATAATGCAACATAGATTACATTATAAAGCATTGCTTCAATAAACTGAATACATTATAGGTACATAAGACGATTATTCTCCGTTATTCCTAAGAACGCAATCTAACGTCAAAAGGAGAGGGAAAGATCAATAAGCTTACGCACAAGTTAACACCACGCTATCTCCGTGTAATACTCAATTAACTACGGCGATCTTTCGCAGAAAAATCAATTATACACCCCAAGCGCCGAGATCCCGGCAACGCCTGACTCCTTACACCGGCAAACCGCGCACTCAATCATAGCAGGCAAAGATGAGCTAATGCAGCCGATCGGCGGTCACTTTGACAAGACAGGCACACGCGCGCGCGCCACCGCCAAAATCGACGTTCACGCGCTAAAGCACCGGGAGATAAAGCGAGCGTAGAGATAGTGGAAAAGAGAGAGAGGGAGAGAGAGAGGGAGAGAGAGAAGGGAAGAAGGAGGAAGGGCGAAGCGAGGCGTCTAATCTGTCGGCGGTGATCAGACCAGCTGTATCGATGATGAAGTCTCCGGGTCGCCGGTCTTTGAAGTTCGGCCGCGCGCGCTCGACGGGGGGCTCGCTCGCTCGCTCGCCCGCCAGCCCTCCGAGCATCCAAGTCCTGATCCCGATCCCGATTTTCGTCCTACTCATTCCCCGGCTTCTTCCCCCTGTGGGCCCCCCGCTCCGCAGCCTGCACTCGCCGCTCCTCGGGGGCGTAAGTCATCGAGCTGCTATTTTACATCGCTCCGACATGTATAACGACGCTTCTGATATCCTTCTCGAGTTTTTTTATACTGCGAGAAGCAACGCTACTCGATGGAAATTATATTACACTTTAGGTGGTTTGTACAAAATTTCTTTGAAGAATGTGGCAGAAATTCTAAATTAGAAAGAATAAATGTTCCTTTATTCTACGTTATGAATGGGTAAGTTAGTGTAGTATTATAAATAACATTAAATTAGTGAAGGTGGATAAATTTTACTTATTATATACAGAGTTAATTTCGAAGTTGAATGTAATAGTAGAAATCACTAAAGAATATAACTGTTATAAAACTGACATTAGTTACAGTTAGTGTTCAATGATAAAAATAGTCAGTTTCTGAGCAATTAATATAGATAACAAATAATTTTGTATAATCTAAAAATTTGCCATGTCTACTTGGGTGATTATATAGGTCAATTATTTATTTCATCACTACCACTTAGATCTGTTGTGAAAAATATGCAGTTTACAAGCAAATTGCTAATTTTCTTCAGATTCCAGCATTACCACGGGCACAACTCTTAAAAATGAGTTTGATTTTATTTTTGCTCAGTTGATTGTAGTGATTTACTGGCATGTGATTTTCATCTTCCCAGCAGAATTCTTAGATTTAATAGTAGATATTTTAAGGTTAGCGTTTAAAGAAGTGCTTTGAATATCATTTATCTACAAGAAGATTATCTATTAACTTATTAGATTTGTTTAATACGAATTTGCATTGACTTAAATCATTATCGAAGAGGTTTTGGATTCACAATTATAAATCTTCAAAATGTTTTCGTAAAACAATAACATTTAATTCCCTTGTATACAGATACACTTAGAAACGCGTAAAACAATGCGAAGCATAAAAAAGTTGAATAATACGTCGTAAAGCGAACGACCGGTCCCACTCCCTTCATCCTATGTTATTTCACTCTCTCCAGACCTTCGCAACCGCCAGCGGAGCCACTCTGTCTGTCGAGATCTCGAAGGAGGAGAGGAGAGAGTAAGAGAGAGGGAGAAAGAAAAAAAGGAACCGATTGCTCGGGCTCTCTCGTCCGTCTTATAACGTCTGTCAGAGGAATTAAAGTGCCCCGCCGGCCGCTCGATACGAGATAAAAAGAAAAATTATCGACGCGGCTGTCACTCGAGTTTTGTCCGGCCGTTCCCTCCTCTTTCACATCCGCCGCCCGGCTCTCTCTCTCTCAGCTCGCGGGGCCCCCCTTTTACTCCGCGCCGCCCGCCCCGGAATCCTCTGCGCGCGCGCTTCGCAGTTCCGCGAACGCCGTGCCCTTGTCTCGTCGGATTTTCACCTTCGGAAATTTACGCGGGAACTCGGGGAAAAGCGGCGCGAGGGAACTTTTCTGAGGATGAAACTTTGTAGTGATTGTGGCTGGCGAATGCCTGTGTCTTCTTGGGAGGCGATGCTCACGGGAAATAATTTGTTTAATGAAAAACTACCGCAATTTCGCGGAAACTTCATTTTCCTCGCTTTCAGCTGGTTGAGGTATAGGACCTAACGTCAGATACAGTAGGATTAAAAAGAGAATTATTGTAATGAGCATCTAGCATCTCGGGACTTTTAGGATGATGGATCTGGAAACACGATGACTCAGGAAATTAAAAACAAAATGAAATCCAAAATATTGGAGTTAGCATTGGAGGTATATCCTTTGAAATAAAAGCTATTCATTACTGATAAAATTTTGGTTTATAGTATGCAAACTTGTACTAATATTGAGAATTCATTCTCGTATTTTAAGAAAGAGTTAAAAGCACCAATAAATCAACGTTAACGTTTAATTTGACAATAGCATTCATTTTTGCAATCAAGTAAAGCGCTTTCTTGACTACTGTTGATTACTTTAATTAAAAATACGTTTACAGTCAGTGAAAGAAAATAGATTAAATATAAAAGATAAAACATTATAGATACAAAAATCCTTAACTTGATCCTTGAAATTCATTGTTCTAAGCCTTACTTAATCTGTAGAAATTAATTCGAAAAAATTATAAATGTATTGGAACTACGATTTTTTGTGAATAATTTTCCAAACTTTTTTTATCTACCTGCGTTGTCAATCTTTTAACAACTATTCAACATAGCAGTTGCGCCTGTTAACGATAATAAACAGTATACTATTAACTTAGGATTTAATATATGTATTCCATAGGAGTTGATATATTTTGAAAAAAAAATCTCAGGAAGTCGTAATTGTTCGTTAATTTGAAATCGAACTCGAAATCCGCCACCTATTAGGTCAATTTACCAGATAAAGGGAAAAAAATAAAATAAATCTAGGAAAGGCTAGCTACAGAATTTACGCGTCTCTTCCATTCTCCTGTCGTAAATCAACAGCGTTGCACAGGGATTCGCTCCAGCTACGCTGGCCGAGGTCTCGGAAACCATAGACGAAGGTAAGCGCAACTGCTGAATGTAGCATCTTTTGGCCGTCTCGCGTAATGCCGCGTCATGACATGATCTGAAAAACATTTTAGTGTCATTCCCTGTTCCAAGATATAGAATGAAAAATCGACTTTGGCGTATCTTATAAATCACTTTTTACATTTAAATATTAGCAAATGTTTTCCATTACCAGATAAAACGCGTATACTTTCGATTTATTGATCTGGTCGGCTTCCACATTCGTCGCCATTGCACAGCAAAAATCAACTTCGATTCCTCGCAGTTTGATAAAAGTAATACTACATACATAATACATTACATACGCTATAATAATTTAGAAATCCTTTAAACTAATGAAGCACTTATTTAAAATCAACATAAAATCTAATTAACTCAACTGATGATAAAATGGAATATTGGCTGATATAGAGATTTGTTTGCGAAATTTGATACTTTTTGTGTAAACAGTTAAATGTTTCGCTACAATGGTGTTACAATTGAAATAGCAATATAAACTTTAGTCTGTTCAAATGCAGAAAACTGTGTCTTATAATATTATCAATCATCTATAAATTTACTGAAGAAAAATAGAAAATAATTTATTGACAGAATAAGATTACATATTACTCAAAGGTTTAAGATTATCACAACAATTTTTTAAAAAAGACTAACAACTATACAGTACAATCATTTATTCTTCTTAGAAACAATTTAATCGAGCGTCCATAATATGAATAATTAAAAGGTCAGTCGATATTAGATAATTATTTGAAGTAGTTCATATACATTCTACAATAAAAATCGCATCCGTGATGGTGAAGCAGAGGTGAATTGCGAAAATTTACGCAATGCTTTGGTCTGCTCATTTATTTTCTGCATCAAAAACAACGAGGCATCGCACACTTGCCACGGCAGCCTTAACCTACTTCCAGCCGGCGTCTAAGCAGACCAATTCTCCAGCGGCCGCTCCCAATTGTTCCTGCACGCTGAAAATAAAAATCCACGGCTGCTGCTCAAGCTCGGCGCATTAATCATTGGCTTTCAAAACTTCAAAGATTTAAAATATTGTTTTGAAATAAAATTTGACTGCGATGTTTTAATCTGGCAATCTACGTCCTCCCGCGGTTATTGATGATTTTTCACGCAAATATTTCGTGTGAACCACTCCCACGTTACTCCCACTGCGCACCGAGAGAAAATTGTTGCCTTTCTAGTGATCTTTCTCTGCGTTTAATTTTTACTAACTACATGGCAATTTCTACTGGGAGGTTAGTAAAATTTGCGCGAAAGTACGATTTTCAGCAAAAAATTAGTAATTTTTGTCCCGAATCTCACTTAAAAATGTGAATTTTCGACTAAGTAAAGTGCCAACTAAATCATTTCTTTGAATCAAGTAAATATTTCCTAAAACTACTACATATGTTAGTTGAAAAAATGTTTAGTTGATACAAAGGAATTATATAGTTGTCACCCCTGAAAGAAGTATTCAGATGAAACTACTATTTTTTTCAGTGCAGTAAAAAAATCGCACTACACTATATTGATAATGTTTACATCTACTTTCAGGGTAATTTTTGTCGAACTAAATCTCCGTGCAGGTTTCGCCAAGAGCATTCGCGAAGGCAAAAATGTTCAACCGTCCACTTTCAGCTGGCGGAGCGGACACTCGCCGCGTCTAATCACCTCCCTGAATCTAGGTCAGCCTCACCTCTAGGTGGTCCGCCCCGTAGAAAATCCGTAAAAAATGTCGCGAAATCTAGCGAGTCCCCCGGAGTAAGTAAGCACCCTGAGTTTCGCGCGACAGGCCCCGAAGGCCGTAGCGCCCCACAAAGCTGCGACCATAAAAGCGCCCGGCCTCGCTTTACTACCGGCCGGCAGGTAAGCGTCTTCGCGCCGCGGGGGCGATGCGCCCTCGGGCCCGGCTAATTGCCCGCTAATTCTCACCCGCTCCCACTCCCCCGCGGCACCCGCCCGCCCAAGGAAGAATCGGTCGCCGGAAAATCTCTCCCGCGGGCCGCTTTGATTTAGGGGCGCACTTCGCTCGAAGTCAAGTGCGAGGCTGCGGCCCGACGACGCTGCGGTCTCGACTACAGGTTGTAAGATAGCAATTGTTCCTTGCGGAGACGTGACGGCAGCTCAGCGCTGAATTCATTCGAATTTCGAAAAGAAAATATCATGAAATGAAATTGCTGTAACACGAAACGCCGTTTAATCTACTATATTAGGTATGTTATACCATATTTTGCATATATTTACAATAATATGTTAAACATAATGGTTCTCTTTACATTTCACACAGTGAGAAGGTTCAAAACAATTGCACACTTGTCATAGTAATTTAGTGAATTCGCAATGACTATACTGTTCAAAGACCTACACAAAAAAGGTTGCATTTGATGGTAACGCATTTCCTGTAACTTAAATGACAGAGAACTCGGTATACAAAATTTGTTTCACTAAATGTAGTCGATCAATTGCAAATATTTTGTGTAAATTTCCGTTGAGAAAAACAAATGTAATGTCATTTTTGATCGGCAAACACATTTTTCGTTTAAATGTCGGTAGAAAAACACAGCTATGCCTAAAATTTGCATTATTAAAATATATAAAAATGTGTAATATATTTACATAATTTCAGTGTTTTTCATCGTAAATAATAAATAAAACTTCGATTTACATAAATTTTTTACCAGTGTATTACTTTATTGTAAATAAATGAATATTTACTAATTTATAGTCATATAAACTAAAAGTTTAGGATAGATTCATTCGGTTGTACACTTTAAAAGCATTCTATGAATTCATTTTTGGATATAAATATCAAACTTTTGATATACACACATTTAGTTCTATACAAAAGCTATTATTCTTCTCTTAAAAAACGATAGCAGGACATTTAATTAGTTAATGACCAAATACCAGATTTAATATCCTCAAAATTAAAAAAATTGTTTTGATGTAAATTTAACGTTTGAATTTAAATAATCAACACCAATAATCATAAATACTGAGGAGTTTTATTAAAAAGGTATGAAGAAATTATGGATTTTGCTAGTAATATTAAAAAATTGAGAAAGTGCTAAATGAGCACAATATTTTTCAAGATAACATAAAAGACTGCGCAGTATATCATTTAATTTCTTCTCAACATGGGCATAAATTTGTAAAGCACTTTTCCGACGCACACTATCATTAAACGTGATTTTAAATACGAAAAAAATGTTGTTACCGCGTCGCCCATTAAAATTCAATAATAACGCGTAAATTATACCGTTAGAAATATTCCGAATGATCAATTTAAAAAATGACGGTCAATTTATTAATTCACGTCAGTCACTAATCTCTTTGAAATTGATAATCACACCTCCGAGGTCCCGAACTCGGGCCTTTCTCTTATCAATCATTACCATCTCCTCGGGGCCCCCGGTCATCGACCGGCCATTAACAGGTGCATCTTCATTTTCCCCGGAATACCCGGCGCCCGGGGCTCGCCTCTCGACTTTTCACACCCCCGCATGGCCAGGGAACTTCGGGGATCCACGCCGGGGCGTGTTGCACGCGCGCACGAGCCGAGGAGTCAATCCGTCGACGGTGCGGATGGGCGTGGCGCGCGAGCCAAGCCCACGGCCCCGGGACCATTCGGCCGAGATAAAAGTCAAAACAAAATTTAGGCCGGCCGCCTACCGCACCGACTGTTTTATAAGGGGCCTGTAAATATTCGCCGCTCGTAAGCCTCGCTTAATTGATTTTCGATTTTCGCCCCGCGCTCCGGCCGAGCCTGTGTATATGTGTATACGCTCGCCTTCCTTCGTTATACTCGTCGCGTTTAATGCGCCTCGTGATTTACACCGTGACTGGGTATTACTCATGTTGTACTCGCAGCTTCTGACACTCCAATTTTTCTTTTTCAAACTTAAATTCGCGTCTGATATTTTAACTTTCACAAAAAAGGTAACTTTACTTCCGTAATATCAAGACTGGAGTCAGATTAGAAAATGGATTTCTTATTTTAAATATGGTTTTACTGAATCCACGAGAGAAATTACTATAATCTTAACAAAAATTGCAATTTTTACAGTAAAGTTTGCCATAGATTTGGTAATGATTATAATAAAAATTGTAATTTTGCAAATTTTATGGTAATTTTGATCATACTTCAAATCTGTCCTCCACCATAGAGAATGTATAATAAATTTTCCTATATTATTTTTTTCAGAATTTTATCTAAAAATATATACGAAAAAATTGTCCACTAAAGTTATTTGAATAAAAATTAAAGT
>JAXIUT010000048.1:17087438-17104254 GCA_035586675.1 Eurytoma californica | reverse complement strand
CCAGAAATTATGGTCACAAAATATGGTCAATATTTAGTGACACGATCATCTATTATGGTGGATTTTCTACCAGGGAACATTTAAAATACAGACATGCGGCATCCATTTTAATAAAAATTTCCATGTTACACTAAAAGAAATGATATAGTAAAAATTACTATACTGTTTGGGAAAGTGTTCACAGACTGACCATCTGAAAAATGTTACCTAAACTAAAAAGTATAGTTAATTTCCTTATACGTATAGTACAGTAACTTTTTTCATAATGTCAGTCTGTGACCACTTTCCCATAAAGTATAGTAATTTTTATACTAAAAAATTTCTCTCAGTGTACTTTTGTAATTTGTACTTGTGCTGTGTTTGTAATTTTTCTTATATCTATATAGTCGTATCGGGTAAGTATAATTTATTTCGAACATCACATATTGTTTCCTGCCTTTTTGTCCCATTATTTTATATATTTTTTTTTATAATCTGTACAGACTATATGAGGCTTTCCATTTAAAGTGGTACTTTTTAATTACAATTTTACCAGCGCCGTCGCAGAGCGACCTTACGAGTTTCGCGAAGTGACGAGGTTTTCCGGTGACGGATACATCTTCATCGCTCGGTTCCCACGTGCGCGTCGCCTCCGGCAATACCGTAAATCGGTTAAACAAGCGCCGAACCTTAACGAGGTTCACGCAATATTTACCGTATTCCCCATTGGTCGCGTCGCGTCGCCCTCCCTCGGTGCGCGCGCGCGTGACTTATCGGGGATAACTCGTCGGGCCGCGGCGGCGAAAACTTAATTTCCAGTCGCGCGCATCCCTCTCGGCGCGCTTTGAAAAATTACTCCCAACAAATTTTGCGCCTCGACGAAAGCTTCGAAAGAGAAGGACCCCAGTCGCCCAGCGTCTCCGCTCCTCGGGCGCGCGCGTAACGACCATGACACTGGAATATACGAACGCACGACATTAATCTCCGGGATAATACTCGCGCGCGTCTGTCAGACGGGCCTCCCCCCCTTTCGGTTTCTTTTATTGCCTCTTTACCGGTCCCTCTTACCCGCCAAGCGTCCCTCATTTACCTTTTATCTTCCGTCTCGCTCGCCGCGCCACGAATCCGTTTCTCCCGCCTGCACTTTGTCTCGCGCACTTTCGCCTCCTCCTCCTCCGCTGGTGCGGGGCTCTGTCTTCGTCGCGCGCGCGCGAGCCCGTCGGCTCGAGAGCGGAGGTGGTCTCCTTTTAGCCGCTCGTAAAACCAATCCCGCGCCGGGCTCGCTCTCGAGGAGGTCTCGTATTGCTCAATCTGTGAAACGAGCGATTCGATATGCAGTCGACTTTAATTTGATATTTCTTCTCCTCCTTATCGATTGGCGGACGTTTTTCCTCCTCCGCGACTACTGCGATGGAAATTTTTAGCGATCGCTCGAAACAGTTGTTTGCACGATCACAATTGTGATGGAGTCGGAGAAATTATAAATCGCTAGTATGTGCATGCCCTTTTCTTATATATCCTTTAGAGTCGAGTTATAATTCGAGATTTTTACCGACGCTGAAAAAGATTTGATATTTATCATAAAAATACTCAGTCGAAAATGTATAAAGCTTCAACATTTTTGAGTGACATTTGATTACGATGATTATTAGAATTCCACTGATTTTAATGTACCTATTAAAACGAATTATTTGCACAACTCAATAGTTGTGCGAAAGAAAAATGGTTCTATCTTTTTGTTAGTTGAAGGTAAATTCTATGTCGACCTAAATTTTTCTACAAAGATTTTAGGTTTAATTAGACAGTAAAAATAACTTTATTTTCAGAATATCAAGATTTCAACCTAAAGTTTAATAGAAAAATTCAACATTTTTCAACTTAACTTAATAACTTTATATACCGGACTAGAGTGCCTAAACAGTGAAATGCGTCTCACTTTCGTGCTTTCTAGCAATTATTCCGAGACTTGAAAATTTTCACCCGAGATTCCAAGCTTCGATTTCATCATCCAATAGGTTTCATACCAATCCTAAAACATTTTTACGCGTAAGGAAATGTTTCGTGTCTCATCTCGTAAGCGAATTGTCGTATCCTCCGCTTTTCCACTCATTGAGTCGTGCCGGCGGTGTGAACATGTCGTTCCCGAGGCAACTCCTCATCAGTCTTGGGACCGAGCCGTGACCAATCCGGAATAAATATTGGCGATTATTAACTCCGTGGCCACGAGGCAGGGCTCATGCGCTTCGAAGGTACAACCTCGAAGTCAACCTCTCTCTTTATAAAGCCCCATGCGGAGGCGGAGGTGAGAAATCTCTCTTGCGCACCTTCGCTCGAGCAAGAGAGAGAGAGAGGAATATAAAAAGAAAGATAGCGAGAGAGAAAGAGGTAAATTGTGCGTGTGTGTGAGAGAGAGAGAGAAATAGAAAAAGTAAAATAGTGAAAGAGAAAGAGACAGGTAAATCGTGAGAGAGAGAGAGAGAGAGAGAGAGGTGTATGTGTGTGTGCGTGTTTGTGAGAAATAGAAAGAGAAAGATAGTGAAAGAGAGAGAAGAGAAAGTGTGTGTGCATGTGTGTGAGAGAGAGAGGTGAGAGAGAGGAAGAGAGAGACAGGATGCTTGAGATGTTAAGTGGGACCATTAGCGCGTTCCACGCGTTATACACCCCGCGTGTGGCTCCCCAAGACTGATGGGAGATTCCTTTCGCGCCTCCGTCGACTTGCTTAAGACGTAGGCCTCCCCGGGCCTCACGCGCGCGCGCGCTCGTGAGACGCCCGCGAGGAGAAAGAGTGCAAGTGGCCTCGGGAATTTTGGCCGCGCGATATACAGAGCCCGCCCGGACCCACGATATCGATGAGTTTCATTTTTTTCTCCCCCCTCTTTCTCCCGGAGTGTATATACGACGCCGCGTGTCACTCTTTAATGACGCGGCGCGGGGAATTTTGGATGTTGAAAAATTACCATCGCTCTCGGATCACTCGCCGAGGAATTTTGATGAGTTCTCGAGACGGCCAATTAACGTCCATGATGCTACGTGCGTATACGTCACGAATTATCTCTTCACTGGTCCGTCGCGAAACTCCGGCGAGTGGATTTCTAGGGTTTCCGTAAGACTCGAGACAAATACTGAAATTGATTGTCTTGTCTTTTCCCGAGTATTGGGAGAGTGTCGAGACAAGACACGCATCGAAATTTCGAGACGAGAACGAGATTTACTACTCGAGATAGTAAGATAAAGGCAAAATTTGACAATCAAGATCTTTTGAGAATGTTGGTCTTTTTTTTATAGTTATAATCTTTAATTAGTTGTAATTAAATTTTCAATATTACTTTAGAATAAGACAACACATTCTGTGGTGATTGCAGTCAGCGACTTAATTTAAAATAATCTTCTTTTAATCTTATACATTTGATCTGTAATGTTACCAATGCACAAAATTTTGAATTTATTCTGCAGAAACCTAACATAGAAGTCGAACTAGAAAAATAATAGGTTCTAAGATACATCAATTTCTTATTATATTTACATCGTGAATTTCTCAATGTAAACTCATATAAATTAAAACGTGATCAAAATTTAGTAGTCACATACTACTTCTACTCTCTTGACACGTTCTGATCGAAACGCTGTTTTAAAATCTCAATTATTCTTTAAGAAAGGAATTGTAAAGAAGTAAATCAATTAATGTTTCCTCTTTGACAAGATTACGTATTTGCAACGAAACCAATTGTTTTCAAGTCAAATTCAAGATGATTCCAATACTTCCGATCTCAAGAATTAAGCAATACCAAGTCCAAATTATCATAATCAACGTTTTGTCAAGAACTAGACAAATTTTTGTAACACACCACCTTAGTCTCGTTTTGCGGAAGTCCTAGATGAACTCGGTGCTAAGATCCACTACACCTTTCGGCCTTTTCGAGTATACACGGACATAAACGCGCTATCGAGCGATACCTCAGAATCTCCGTAGCGGCTCAGTGTTTCAGAAGTACGAGAAAAAAAAGGCGTTACAAAAACATTCACACGGTGCGGGATCGAGCTGTGAATTGACGGGGCGTCCGAGAGCGCCGGCGACCAGATAAAGAAGGAGAGGAACGCAGTCGCGCGATGCGTCGGGTCCTCGACGGGCCACGCTCCCGGGGACCTCAATCGCCGCCGCTGTTGACGTTAATTCGTTCTAAGCCGTCGAGCAAACAGCGCGCGCACGCGTCCCGGTGTGTGCGCTGCGGCGCCTCCCGGACCTAATCGGACCAGATGAGTTTCTCGCTTGACCTCGCGCAAGCTCCTAGCCGACGCGGAGAAATCGCTGCGGTGCACGAAAATCAAACGAACCGACGAACTTTGTATTTTCTTTTAGGAGTACGGTACTTTTTTCAGGGAGTGGAGATAGCGCGTGATTTGAGTGAAAAATAAGTCAGGTTTCAGACTGAATAACTTATTACAAATTATAATAATACAATGTTTTGCATTGATTAGTGACACTGATTGTACAGCCAAAACAACTTAAAAATTTGAATATTTCAATGCCAATGAATACTTAATGACTAGTAGTATCTCATTTGATTAACTAGAATAAATTGCGAATGATAAGCCACGTGTTATTTGTAATACTAAACGTATACGAAGGAACAAATAGAATCTTATATCCATTTGGTAGGTGAATTTAAATTGGTTGACATCATTATTTATTCCATGTTTACCAGAGTCTGCTGTCTGGATTTGTGTTGGATTAGCTTAGTTTTTTCACTCCAATTCTTTTTAAATTTTAGAAATAAACAATTACATAAAATTCATTTTTAGAAAAACTGTAGTCATAATAATGGTATTAACGAGTATTTTTTGCAAAATCTATACCAAAATTTTCTATACCAATAAAACTGAGGATTATATCATAAAAGTTAAATAAATTAATATTTATTAAAAAAAAAATACATCCGAAATTCTACATCGATTGCTAACTCCTGCTTTGAACGGAACCGTAAGCAATCGATTTACCCCTAATAGAAACAGTATCCATTTATAAGTTATTTAGTAGCTATACAGTAACATCGTAAAATTACCTAAACAGGGCGCTACTTTACCGTTTTAGATGAAATGCTTTTACGGATTATACAATCTAAATACAAAGTATAAATTTACTTAATGGGCATATATATACTAGTGGAAAAAATGGTTTGTACCTATCTGCGAATTTCTCATTTTAGTAAATGGACGAATAAATTTCATAGATGCCCATCAAATGTTTTAAATTTTACCTGAAGCATCATTAATCTTTTTTCAAAAATACCGCACTAACAAAAACTGAGAATTTTCTCCGAAATAAAAATAAATAGTTGATAATAAAAATGTACGCGTCTAATCGACAAGTATAAACGGAGAAAAGGCTTGTCTAAGAAAGCGCGCGAGCCCGGCGGCGCGAGAAAGTCCGAGCGGCCGACAAAAGGCACCGGGGAGGGATATATATATATATATGAGAGACGTCGGGCCGCCTCCTCCGCCACGAAATATTCCTTTCTCATGCGTCCGTCCGTCCCTCGTCCCGATGAAGATGTCACCGCGAGGCGGAGGCGAAGCCGCGAGGTCGCGCCGAGTCAGCGGATTCCATCCTATCCCTTATGTAAATTGACAACTGCTGTATCCCTTCGCCTCGGCGGGCTCGTTCCTTTTTTAGCGCGCGGCCGCTTTTGTGCCCAAGCCGGGCGCGGGAGGCTGCGAAAATAGCTATCGACATACCGGAGCCGCCTTATTCACGCGCGCTTCCGAGACGCCAGTCGCCGGAAATTTTATGAATTTCCTGATTAATATTTATTTACGACGGAATTTTAGTTTTAATCGTTTATTTGTGCCTTTGATTGATCGATGTTATGCGGTGAAAAATATTATGTTAAAAATAAATTACAGCATGTATTAACCTCTTCTTACACGGTACTTTTTATATGATTAAGCTTCAATTTAGGTGTTTTTTTTATTGTGATGTTAGGTAGTTATGCTAAGGTCGACCTAGTATGCTAAAGCATAGTAGTAGCTTCCTAAATTTTGTTTTAGCTTTTATCTTCAATTTAAATAAATTTATAGTAAAAATATCAGTGTACACATATATGTACAAGTGCAAGAAGAGGTTAAAATTATGAAAAACGTGAAAATAAAAAAATAAATATTACTATATCTATAACTATAGTAAAATTTAATATAAATGTTTTCAAATTTAAAAGACGCTAAATTAAATTTTTTATTCTTTACTTTGTTCTCGTTTAGTAAAGAATATATGGTAATTTTTAATATGGATATTATTTTTGTTCGTAAAGGCTAGTCGATGATTTATCGAAGGTGGTGCATTATAAGCATATAGATGAATTTGAATGCAAAATAATTCTGTATGCGAGAGATTAAAAATAATCTGAATTAAAATGATAAAATTCTTGAAAATATTGAAATTGTAAATTATGTTTATTTCCTGAATCATTTATCTTCTTAACAGTACTTTTTTAGCATATGTGTACATAAAAATGGCACTTGATGAAATTTTATGAGTTTCTCGATTAATATTTATCCATGATGTTATTTGGGTTCTAATTGCTTTTTTTTTTTGTTTTCGATTAGTTCGTTATTACACTATTCGACGCTTAATCAACGCGGTAGCGTATTGATTATACATTAATTTGAATGAATCTAAGCCCATAAAACAAATTTAAAAATAGTAATCGATCAAAATGAAAAACAATTGATATTTTTATACTTCGAATATTTGTAGTAAATGGAGAAATTTAATAAAAAAATCCACCTGTTCACGTGAATTTGTTAGGTATAAGAAGTTGTGCAACATTTTATATATACATATGTGTCCCAGTTCCACCTCTTGAAAAGAAAAAAATTGTTACGTAAAATCTGTATAACTGTATTTTTTTATCACATGTACGTAAAACCCACTAGTTGCAAAATCTTTTATACCACAACAATCATAACTAATATTATGTTTTCTCGATTACTCAACCAATACTTATCGACACGTTTATCAATAAATTTTCTTGATGTAGGTACTCCTTTTCGTTGCATTAAAATAATAAAATATTATGCACCAGAACAAATGCGACATTAAATGAATTTGAAATCTTAATATTTAAACTAATCAATAAAATAAGATCTCAAATTCACTCTATTTATTTATACATAATAAAAAATTATTTTACAAAACAATAAATTCAATATAAACTCAAAATTATCTTAAACCTAATGGTCAGCGATTATAAACCAGCTTTGAAAGATACCAATTCAGGATTTAACAAGCATGCCAAGGAAGCTATTCAAGTTTAGTTCAATTTTATTTTTGCAATAAAAACATTATTAAATAGACTGAATAATCAAGTCTCGAACTCGAATTTTTTAAACAAAGTCCACATTCGTAGCGCCGATGAAAAAAAAAATTATTGGTCGGTCGGGAAAGACAGAGTGAAAAAAAGAATACCCGCCCTCATTGTCGAGCGAGAACAAACATTTTTAAGGGCTCGTGAAAATTGTATCAATCTTGGCTCTCTCCGGCGGCGCAGTTACGCAACGCCGGGCGGCCGCCGTCCGTCTGGTGTGCGGGTAACGGAGGTCGGGGGCGCGACTCGAGAGACCCTTCGCAGATTAAATTTACACATAGTTGCGCCGGCGAACAAAGCGCCGGAATTGTTTGCATGAAACGGCAAATATTTGAGGGAGTCCATCGCGCGGCCGCGCGGCCAAGGGGTTGGTACCGCGAGGGAGGCAGGATAGAGAGAGGCGCAGGCCGCCGCGACGATCGATGTTTGCCCCGGCCACTTCGCTTTAATTGCCGTCGAATCGGGTGTCCATTAGAACGGCTTACGAGTGCGTCCGCTAGCGAGGAATCCGCGCGCGCGCCTCATCGCCACTCCTTCGCCGCGCTTGCGTAACCAACGGCTGCTGCCTCGATACGCCCGCGATTCGCTGCTTGCTTCGAAAAGCACCGAGCTGTTAAATAAAGCGATTCTTGATGTTTGCTATAAGTATTTGCAACAAAATTAATTTCATAAATAATGTGAAATAACGATAGATCTTAAGTTACAAAGATGTCCCTAACGTTGAATTATCGAAGAAGCAATAAAATTAATGAACAGATGATAGTGTAGGTACATTTATGATGATCTAAAGATACCTTAGATTCTAGTGTTTTTACCAAATTTGGTCAGATGGGTAAAAAACAGGGTAAGAGTCTTAAGTAAGTATCTTGATGAAAGTTAATTAATGAAGGAAAGATAGTGGAGATTTTGAGCGACCTACAAAAAGCTTCTTCTAGGAGGAAGCAAAACCTTAGGTTCTAGTGTTTTCATCTGATTTTTAGGATTCTTAAAATGAATATTTCGTTAAAGTTGGTATTAGAGAAAAATAATTTAGAATTGTAAATGTTTCTTCAAAAGTACCTAAGTGTTCTCAAAATTATGTGGAAACACTTTAATTTAAGGTTTTTTAGACCGGAATTCTTCTTTTCCTGATTTTAGTGAATTTCACATAATTATTTTACTTTAGATAGTGGAATTTTATTTAGATTAGGCAGCTAATCGCAGTAAAAACTGTTTTTCAGTTTCCGTCAATTTACATTACCATTGTTCTTACCAAGATTAGAAAACAAACTTGAATTGTCTATACCTTTATAGCTGGAAAGTATACTTTTATTGTACTCCAAGACAATTTCAAGCCAACGGCACCTTATTATCCACCGTAAAGACGGAAAATTAGATTAGCCTAAGACCCTTTGTGCACACTCCCGACTCCCATTCACAAAACTAGTCGTTCCAGTGCAACTGCATCTTAAAATTCCAAGGAAATCCCCGCTCGCTACACTCGCTCTATTCGTCAGTAACAAAAAAAATAACAAGGAAGGCTATCTTTTGACGGCGAAATTACCTTTCCCGCAAAGTCCCTTTGTGCGCGGGGAGCCCCGCGAAAACCGGGCGCGCCGGAAAATCGCGGGCGAACTTTCTCTTAAAATCGCGTCATTGTCCGCGACGCCGTTGCGAAACGCGCCGGATCCGCGGACGTGGGTATACAGGTGCTCCGCGGCGCCGGAAATCGCACCTCGCCCATGCGCGCACGGCCGACCAGCGACGCGCTCCGATGCGTTCGGCCGCCCGCGCGCGCGCCTCGCTGATTTATCGGACGGACTAGAATGAACAGCGGCTTAATTAGCATGCGCTGCTTTTTTTGCGCGCGAACTCACTGTATACGTAGTACGCACGTGCCGGTGATTCGAAAGTTAGAGGGATTCTGGTTGCGCAGGGTATATTATTAAAATTGTGTTGTTCTCTTATCGTATTGTGATGTAATGAATAATAACAGATATTACTCATGATAAAGTGAGTTTAGATGTTCAACTGATGTTTTAGTGCATGAAAAGTAATTTATTTAAAATCCCTTATGCACACTGTTAAAGTGTATAATTAATAATTTACTTCAGGTACACTACACATCCATAGTTTGTACATAGAAATGAAACGGTACGGTATTTACATCTGGGCTTTAATTAAGTTACGTTTCATTTATAAAATGTATTTTTTATTCTCAAATTGTGTTATGAACAATACAAAGCTCGCTTAAAATTTTATTACACGATAATACTCTTATAACAACGTTCAGAAATAACTGGCTGGAATTCATGTTCAATTTATTGTAAGTTTATACTAGTTACTGGCCAACCGATCGCCATTTTTTTCACGATCACTTGGGCAATTTCTTATTGATTGGCCAATGATTTAAATAATGGTGACTGGTCAAGCAATGGTGAAAATAATAAACTGTTTAAGTTAATCATTCCTTAAATTCTAAATCATGTAATTATAAACGTTATATCATTTTATTTAAAACAACGTTACCCTTCAGAGAATTAAAAAAAAAATCTTGTAGACAACATCAAAATTTTACAAAAAAGAATATTGGTATGTACATTCAAAGCAAATAGAACTAACGCAGAAAAATAATCTGACCGAGAAGCTTATAGGAAAAGGCATTACGTATATATGTGTAGAATGTGGGTGTAGGTACACAGAGCAGCGAGTAGGTGCACAAACATGGGCTCGCGCCATATACCAGCCGAGAGCACTTACGGAAAAGGCGCCTCGGCAATGGCGGGACAAATCACGCGCAGGAAGCGGAAGTCCATCTAGCCACTGCGCTGCGGAACCAGGGTGCGGTCGCGCGCCCCGGCCGCCGCGACCTCGCACGCCCGAGCGGAAAACTTCGGGACGCGTCGATGGGAAAAAAACCAGTCGGCGAGGTCGCCGCAGCCGGCAAAAAAAATTCCCGGACGAAATCGTGAAAATCTGCCGACTCTACCGTATAATCATGAATTTTGCGTTTTCCTTTACTTTTTTTTATGAACCGTAATTTTTCGTTGCTACGAGGTCATTCGTCCGCGCGCTCTTCGTACGGCTTGGTCGTTCGTGCATTTTCTCGTATGTTTTAAAATTATTTTAAATTTTTTAAAAATTGAAGCTCAAGATTGAAAGAAATTAGTTGTAGAATTATTTGATGTGCATTGAGAAAAATTGGTTAGAAACAATTACACAATAGTTCAGCTAAATACGTTATATGCAATAAATTTTTAAATGTGCGGTAGAAATTGAAACTTATTCAATTTTTCCTTGTATATTTGTCTGAAGTTCGGAGTATAATCATCTCGAAATTTTCTCACTTGAAGGTACCGGGTAAACTCTCTCCGCTAGTGGTTATAAATGCACCTATTAATAGCCCTAATTCCTTTATTCATTTGCATCATTATGTAACATATTATAATATGATTAAGTCGGTAACATTGAATTATTCATTCCGTGTAATCGCACGAACCACTTTTTGATTGATTGTATATTAAAGGATATTTTTCTGACTGGACCTTATAATATCAACTAATAATTAATTAATTAATTAATTATTATTATCAATTGAGAAGACGTGAAATATGTCAATCAGGAGTTAAGATTTTAACTAATACTTTTAATTTAAAAAAGACACTTGTATTAGAAAAAAAATAGTTGTTATTTCAACTGATTTCTCTCACCGTAATAATTATTTGAACAATGTAATTACAGGATCTTTAAAAATAAAAGTCTTCAATAAAATATTTTATACCTACATCGCGTTTCGGCAAATGAAATTCTCCAGTCATCGAAATAGTCCGCGGCCCTGCTCGCGCTTTTCTCGCTTTTTACACAATATTTCAGCAGTAATGCTCTGTTTGCGAAAGAGCCCAGTGGCGATAAAACGTACATCCTCTTTCTCTCTCTTGCTGTCTGCGCTCGGAGATGAGATCGTCCGCCGGAAGTTCCGCCGGACCGGAATCCATAAAAACTGTCGTGACCCGCGTTATACGCGGTCCGTCGACTTCCTTTCTCTCTCTCTCCTCCTCGCTCGCGCACTTTTTTTCGTCCTCCTCGATTCTGTCGCGCCGCTCGCGCGGGACTCGCTCGCAATTTTCGGACCTACTTCATGGGAGGACACGTCGAAGAGTGGCATCGAGCTTTTTTTCCGGGAAATGTTTTTTCTCGACTTAGAATTTCATTCTTTTGAAGTGATTCTTTTTGGAAGGTTGGGTAAAATTTTGTGACAGTCCGCAAGTAATTGAAAGGTGAAGCATGT
Organism: Eurytoma californica; assembly: GCA_035586675.1. NCBI lineage: Eukaryota > Metazoa > Arthropoda > Insecta > Hymenoptera > Eurytomidae > Eurytoma > Eurytoma californica. The sequence continues at coordinate 17,092,647 of JAXIUT010000048.1, read as the reverse complement.
AATATTTATTATTTTTTCGTATTAAAGAACCTATTTCTCAAGATTCATTGGCGTTTGGTCTTTTAGGTCTTTATAGAGGACAAAAATAGCCAAGCAAAGTGATGAGAATTGAATATTAATTTTCCATAAATGAAAATTGTTTTAAACAAATTTGGGATGCTCTGATGAATAACGTGACAGAGACAGACGCGAAAAATTACTATAAAGTTAACATTATGAAAATGGGATAAATAATCGAGTCAGAAGATAAGTAAAAAGTATATATCGATCATATTCGACTTTCTTTCAGTCAAATTTTTAATATTATTATCAAAATTTTTACGTAACATGTTAAAATAAATAGTAAATAAAGGAATTATTAAAAAAAACCATCCTACACTAAATAGTTTTTTCTGTGACAATAGATCGTCGTGGAAATTCATTTAAGTCTTTAAATATGCTGTAAAGAAAAGTTTACTTATACAAAGTATTACTATACAAAAACTGCGCGTACACATTTTAGTATTCTTGTAGAACATTAAGATATTTTTAGCTAAACTATGTTGGCTAAATAAGCCATTAATTAGAAAAAATATTATTGTAATTTCTTTGTTGAATGAAAAATGTTATTTGAATTACCATTTAAATATCAATGTTTATGACAATATTAATAATACACTTGTTTTGATTAAAAAAGTTTCATATGTTCCATTTAGACGTTTTAAGGCTCATTTTATTCGTTTCTAAATTTTAAAATAAGGTTCATCGATTTCATATGGCTACAAACAGGATGTTTAAAATATGTTATTGTATTTATGAAATAAAAAAAATATATTAGATCGATTTTTTACGACGAAATAATTTTAAAAGAAATTATTGAACGGTGGAACATGTCTGAATTAAATAGCTGAAAAAATGAGCCTGAGTGTATGTAAATCGAAGGCGATTTAAAAATAAAAGAGAAGTTCAAATATCTTTGATCTTAATTGAGGATATCTGTATATTTATTAATTACATTATAATCGATACTTAAGAGTCTAAAAACATATTCAAATAACATTTATCATTTAATGCAGAAATGATAAAACATTTTCTATTTACATTAATTAAAGATATGAACCTCTTTTTTAGATTTGACCAGCAGAGTTAAATGTACCTCAAACAAACATTTTACCAGCGCAAAATACTTTCTCCACGTGGCCATTCGTGAAACGCGACGAATAAAATGCTCGATCCGAAAGTTTACGCCCGAAAGAAAGCAACTAATAGCGATCCGCAAGAAAAATATTACGTCACCGAGGCGGAGCATTAAAATCACACAGATCCCTCCGTAGCCGTCGGTGAAACGGAGGCAAATTAGGAATTCATTCTCCTCTTGGCAGTCCTCCCGGAGCCTCGATACGTAACTGGCTCATCTCTCGTGCCTCCTCGATCCGCGGCCGGGGGGAGGGAGGGAGGAAGGACAGAGGGAACGGGTAGAACGAGAAATGGATGGAGATAAACGAGACGAGGCTGCGCGCGCGCCCTGCCCGTACGTAAATGCGCGCCTAGCTGCGCCTCCGCGTCTTTGCTAATTAGCGAAAACCAGATTTCGCTCATTTGTCGGCTCATTTTTCATTCTGAAGATTCGCTCATTAGCTCGGCCCCGTACTCCCTCCCTACCCGTTTCTTTTTACACTTTTTTTCGACTCCCTCTCGCGCTATCTGTCTCGCTTTGAAAATCAATGCGAGCAACGCTATTTTCATAAAAGTTAAAGAGGCGCCTATAGGGGGTGGCCTTTAGGGGTGTGATTTCCTCGGATTAATGGGCTTTGTTGCTTTTTTTGTGGAAATATATAAGGTGGATTTAAAGATAATAAATAAAAGGGTCTTTTATTTTACCTTATCAACTTTTTCTCTTATCACTTGCTGTTGTTTTTCTAAAATGAGTCGTTTTTTTTATCTAAACTCCTCTTATACTGGCTTTAAAAAAAATATAATTTTAGATGTCAAGCAAAATCATGAAATAAAAATGCAATCATCATGTAACTACAGTCATTTTATATATGATTAACCTGCTGGAAATAGCTTTCTTGATTTTTTGGTGATTAATCTCCTATTTAATAATCAGTTTAGAAAAATAGGCGAAAGATGACCAAAAAATTGTATCATCGATGGGAGAAAACTAGAAGCTTTCTAGTGTCTAATTATGAAAAAGTAAATCAATCATTATTTTGTAAGAGTGATATAATATTTCATACCACAGATTTATATAAATTGACCAGAAAGCTATAGGTATATTAATACAAAATGAAACAGTCACATAGTTTGATCAAAATGATAAAACTCAAAAAACAAAACTGAATAACTGATAACAATAAAAATTTAAGATAATATTTCTTAAACATTTATTGATAAGCTAATATTGAAGTATATTATCAATATTATCGCCTCGTAAATAACTATTATGAAGTTTGAATTTAGGTATCACTTTTTTTTATGAAAACGAAATGTTTGAGATGATTTTGCAAAAAAATTGCAAAAATAAAAAAAATATCTATGCACACATAATACACATGCGCAAGAAGAGGTTCAACTGCCTCAAAAGTACGAGTCGATAAATTTAAATTCACACCAAGATAAAAGAATGTGAAAAAAAATCATAAATAAAAGCAAAATCTATATTTGACAAATTTAGCTGCGCGCGTTTTTCATTTCAAGCTCCCTGTACCGCCAGGAATTTTCCAATTAAATAAAAGATAGCGTAAAATTCTTCTCGTTTACTTGTCAGCGCAGCGCGCGAGTCGGGCAAAAAGACAAACAATCAGAAACAGAAACAATTTACGCGGCTCCGGGAGAAAGAGTTGCGCGCGGAGAGCGAGCGAGCGCAAGATAGCGAAGGGATATCGTCGCCGGTGCTGCGCCCGACAGCGCGGGGGGACGCCTCCGGTTGGTCGGCCGGTGCCTGGTTGGACGGCGGGAGGGGAGAGCTTCGCCTCGCCTCGCGCGCGCCTCCTCCTCCGCACCTTTTCCATCCGAGAGACTTCCTCTCGCGCCGTCAAAGTAGGGATAACTGCCTTCAACGCTGGACGTTTAATTGTTTTTTTCCCGTTTTTTTCTGCTTTTATAATTTGATTTAGCGTTTTGAACTTGCAGACAGGATTTTTATCGGTGGCACACCTTGTTTTTTTTCTTTTTATCTTGATGTATACATTTGATGAGCATTAAGATGTGAATTACCGGTATAGGTTATAGAGAGAGACTTGTCTTGTAAAATTTACATTAATTTTATATCGCAAATCATGCTATAATGTACGACTGAAAGTAGCTTGAAGCGACAATGGTACTACAACGAATCTCACGATCATTAGCTATTAATTCAATCCAACGTTTACTTAATAAGTGTAATTGATTATCTTAGATTATACTTTAAATTCTATATTGTATATTTTTGAGAAGATCTAAGAAAATTTCAACAAACCAGTCACAATAAATTATGTTTTTTCCTTAATTTTTATAGTATTTTTCCACAAAATCTTCTCTTGTACTGAGTATTTTCTGCGTGATATTGATTTATCTGTATGACCCTAGAGGAACATTAATCATAAATTAGTTACACATTCTGGCCAATTTATGGTTAACTCTAGAATTTACTAGGAGTTTCCGAAAAAAAAAACAAATGAATTTTTTTTCTCGAAAACCAAGACCACTACGAGATCGATTTCGAACAAGCGCTCACTATCTGAGAGGATCTCGATCGTTAAAATAATATAATAGATTTTCCATCAGAAACAATGTAATTTAATATAAAAAGAGATTTAAAAATTCAAACAAACAAGTAAGTTGAATAAATAATACCTAACTCCATTGCGAGCTCCATTGTAGGGATTTTATAACACCCCTGCGCAGAATACATATTCGTCCTAAGTATATACGTCTTTCCCGTCTGTACTATATATATATCAATTGCGTAGAGGGAAGAGGAATTAAAGCCCATTTTCAAGGTAACTTCTCGGAAATTTTTTTTCATCAAACTTCTTTCGCGAGGAAGCTGCAAAAAAAAGGGAAGCCTCCGGAGCGGCGACTGATTTTAAGGAATGACTAAAACAGAGGCCGTGGCAAAAAAAGGAAGAAAGATGGAAGAACTAATGAAAGAGCGAAGGCAGGACAGATAGAAGGGAGATGAGGAAAGGGAGGAAAAAGCGCATATCCGGCTCTGTTGCAGGCGCCTTCCCTCCCCTCGCCTCGGGCGCGCTTTCCTAATGAACTATGTAATAACGTCGCGATGCCCCGCGCCTCCCCCTCCATTCGGTTTTTCTTTCCGCCCTCCGTCGCTTCCCTCTTTCCTCCTTCCTCCTTCTCTCTCTCTCTCGCTCTTTCTCTCTCTATTCTTACTACGCGCAAAAAAAAGAAAAAAAGTTCGTGCGATCGATATCCTTCTTGGCTCGTCCTTTGCGCGGCCGCGCCGACTGCCTTCGATCCCCCGTGGATTTTTCGGCGCGCTTTTGTGCCCGCGCCACTGCGGATGCTCATTATCCGCGAGTCTCGCAGTCGGCGATTTCCCTTTGTGGAGCGCGACGCAAGCTCGCCGCGCCTGTAATTATGCGTGCGAGTCGTAGCGACGCAACGAGACTCGACCGATTTTTCCCACCTTTTTCCTGCCTGATTACGCGATGGTTTCTTCAGTGGTTCATAATAAGTCCATTGATTTTGTCCGAAAATTGACCCTTTTTCGGTAAATTTGAATCTTTCTTGACTAGAAGTAGTTAATAATTAGGAAATAGTAAATACAAGATACGAGAATGTGTTCAGTAAATTTCGTTGCTCTCTTCAAATCTGAGACATTTACAAATACGGGACCAACACAAAGCAATGTTTTGGTTAGTTGATGAGTTATTTATTTTAATTTTAGTTTCAGTTAATTACAATGGTTACAAGACTTCAAACATTTTTTAAGTCCCAGATTTAACGCCGCACGTATATATGTTTGTGAGTCTGCGGATTTGTTACCGGGAACGATATCACAGGATCCCTCTACCGGTAAATATATAAAAATTCGGTGTAAATGAATTGTAAAAGAAAAACTTCAAAACGACGATAAAAAAAAATGTAAAAATCTAACTATATACTGACGCTACTACCAATTTCAATTAATTATAAATGTAGATTAGTAAGTACACGGAGAGAAATGTATATGTAAAAATTAAAACAATTTTTAACAAAAATTGCTATACACTATAGTACGATGGAG
>JAXIUT010000048.1:17073054-17087338 GCA_035586675.1 Eurytoma californica | reverse complement strand
AGTAAAAGAATTTATTAGATATTTGAATACTATTCTAAATTTAATTTGCAATTTTCAAACTAAAAGTTATTAAAGATTTGGAAAGCGCGCGCAGCGCGCGCTCGATTTCTAGTATAGAAAATAACATGATAGTGTGCATTAAAGTTTTCATTCTCAAGTTTTTACATCATCTTCAATTTTATATGTTTAACTGTACATAACTTTTAAGACAGTACGCACAGTAAAACATTGAGTGTTGATTGCGAAATTGGGAATCGAATACCAACAAATGTTTATCTTAAATAACCCTCCTATCTTCACACATGACAATGATAAGTAGGATGACCAATTTTAGCATTCCATTTTTTAAGTTGCTTTAAAATAACATTGAAAAAACTAATTTTTTTATAAAAAAAGATGCTTGTAATAAAATAATAATAATAATTTTATATATTATATGCAATAAGGAAATAAAGTATAATTAACTTTATTCCTGCAGAAATATGCGTTGGATACAACGTTTTATTTCCGTTAACTAAATAACTACTTTGTTGATCCTTAAAGAAGGATTATATTAAAATTGCAGGAATAAATTATGACAGGGAATCAAATGCTACTTTTGTCTCTCTTTTCAGGTCAATAAAGGGACCTTGTATAGGTGGCTCAGAAATAAAGTAAATTTATGGATTTTAGAATATTTATATCTGATCTAAAATAAAAAAAATCTTAACTTCATAATCAATGGCAACTTAATTTTATAGTTAAGAGCCAATTCGACACCCAATTATTTATTACGTAGGAAAATGTTTTGATTATCAAAAATTATGCGAAGGAGATGTCCACATTAAATTTTCACCTCTAATAACCGGAAAATTCTGCTTTTAGAAGCCAAACTCGGTGACGATTATTAACAAAGGACATTCAACGGATAGGCAGTGCGTAGATCCCGCGTGTCCATAAATAAAAATCTGCATTGTTCCAAATCGTAGACTCCCGTTGCTTTTTTGTCACGTGCAATTTGCGACACATTGTCACGGCGCGCATTTTCGAATCTACGACTGGAAACGTATTCGCGCAGCGTCATCCACTCGCTCGGCTCAAAAAACCACGCCGGTGAAGTATGCGCCTGTTGCCAATGCGATGGTTAGAAATGAGTCGTGTTTTCATCGACGGTCAGCGATTGAGAAATTGCAGCTTCGATTCGATATTTTATTATACATGACGTTTAAATTACCGGCTGATTCCGTGAAACGATTATCGGCGAATAATGAGGGAAAAATTGTAATTATCACTCGAGGCGCAAGATTCTTGCGGAATTTTTCGTGTTCTACTATTGAGCGATACGCACAGATGACTTTGCGTATACAAAATTGCGTAATTGCTCAATCATCGCGCGCGGCAACGATGTGTAAAAAATTTGAGGTTAAACACTTAAAAAAAAAAGTAGTACGAACGTAGGTAACCATCCGGTCATTTGAAGTAAACTACACGCTCGTGTGGTTCCTCGAAAAAAATTAATACGTAGTTTCGTGTAGTTTCTTACTTACAATGCCGCCTATGTTTCAGTTTTCTCGAAATTCTCGACCCTAGGAAATTCGGCAAATTTTTTTACCAGGTAAAAATTATTTAAATTACAAATAATAAATCGATATTTATCGATTTTTATTATTATATAAAAAAAAAGTCTGAAACATATTTTTAAAAAAATCCATCGGTAGTAATTTTTACATGATGAATGTTGATCACTTACTGAAAAACACATCTCGAAGGTCCTTTTCGACTTAAGGTCCCGTGGATTCTTGTGAAAAATACCAAGAGTAACTTCAGCCTCCCCACCGTACGGTGCCCGGAATAACTTCATGTACGGACATACCGATCATTTAAATTCGGCGTGTAAATGATACGTTCCAGCGGTGATTGGCCAGCCCCGAAAAAAGAGGCCCTGTCGGTTCTGGGAATGCGCCGGGCGCGCATATAAGTGTACGTGTGACGAAACGCGAGCAGCCACTCAGGAATCCCGAGGCTCTTCTCACCTGACTAATGGACCGCGGGCCAAATTACGTTACACATCGCCTCGAATTCGGGGGATCCTTCGAGCCAGAGACGCGACAGTTACTAATGTGCCGGCCCGGGACTTTATTCCGATGAATTAATTAAGGCTAATGATCGCGTAAGCAGGCTACGATATTGGCCTATCCCGTCGGTGCGAGGGAGAGAGAGGTATTCTCGAATTTTTTTTTCTCACCGGCTCTATTTGCTTGTTTAGCGCGCGCACCGCGGAGCTGTAACGTTTTCATTAAGCGAGGCGCTATTTTTCAGATTTACGCGGGACGTGTACATATGAGTTAATTTGGAGTGAAAAATAAATCGAGGCTTGGGACTTTTTTATTCGCCGTGAACGATGAGGTGAGGATCAGGCCGTTCCTTTTATCCAGCAAATTAATTATTGTAATTATTTCGTCTAAATTTGAAGCCGAGCTGTCATAATTTCATCATTCATGATTCCACGTGACTCAGTGATTGATTAATTGTTAATCGCGGTGAAAATCTAAATTACGAGTGAGCTGATAGTCGGAATGAATTCGTTGCAAAGATGTAATTGCATGATTAATTAATAATCGCTTATTTCCTTATCATTATACTGCAACTAGTGAAAATTACATTCAAATTATTGTAATTTAAAATTTGTACTTAATGAACAGTAATTTTCTGCCCCTTGGAAGCAGACCTCTGATAGAAGATTGAGAAGCGATCAAAATAAAAATTTAACATAAAAATAAGTAACAATTTTCATTTGCGAAATTCACTGTATAGCATGTCTTCACCTTTACTAGACTTGATCGGTAGGAGATAAAATCATAATTTTTCTCAAAAACTTAGGATTCAAAAAAAAAAAAAAAAAAAAAAAAATCAAAATATTTCAAAAAAGCAAGATTTTTTCGTAAATTGTAAAATTCTTGGTCTCAGTGAAGATACAGTCTTCGAGATTTCTCGAAAAAAAGAAGATATAAAAGTTTCATATTACGGGTAATTAGTTCAATAATAATGAATCGACCAGACCCAAATACTTGCATTTTCCTCACATCGTCAAGTATGAATTTAATAAAAAATATTCTGCAATTCCAAATATTGCAAACAATTTAAAATTTTTGTTTAGATAAAGAAGTTAGAATATTTACTTATTTCAGAGAAATTATTCAGAGAGTTCACATTTAATAATGACTGAAAAATTACGAATTGCGCTATGTTTTTTTCAGTAAAACTCACTAATACCAATTCAGAAAATGTTATGTTAACAGCAATATTTGAAAAAATCAAACTTTACTAATTCTTCTGAAGAAACATTAATACTAATAATTAAATTAGCATTATTAAAATAATTATTAAATTTTCATAGCCTTTCCCTTAAATAAATGATTTTAATATTCTTTACACGATTACGTTCCAAGGATAAATCGTGAAAAAACATTTAGCGCGCATAATGTGCTCGTAAAGAGGGGGGTTCGTGCAGCGGTAGGTGGCCTGTCCCATCTCTCCGTATCTCTCCGTCAAAGAAAAACAGAAAGAGAGAGATGAGAGTGTGGGAGGGAGGGAGAGAGAGAGAGAGAGAGAGAGCGAAGCGGGCTCAGCTCGTCGTCGCCGTCGTCGTCGTCGGAGCTGTCAGAAGCAGAACTTCTCACTCCCGCAAAAATAATTAGAGAGACAGAGGCCCCGCGCGCAGAGTAGAGATATCCTGGAGCCGAAGGCTATTGTGCCAATCAGACGAACGCGCGGCCCGCGGTTCGATAAGCACGAATGCTCGACGCCAATAAAAATTCATTTGTCTCTCCGCCCCTTGCCCCCTCGGTCACTAGAAAACACTAGATCCCGGAGTTTCGCCAGCGTTTTATAATTCAATTTTCAGCCGGAGATTTTCCTCCTGCGGATACAAAATGCCTCTTCCAATTTTCCATTGTGTGTGAGAGAGTCGATCGATTTAATAATTATCTGCAATTAGCTGATCAATTAAGAGGAACTATACCAATTTTGAAAAATTCTTATACTGATGCCTAATTACACTCAGCATATATTTTTAGTTTATTCAGTATAAAAATACTAGACAAAATCTATATTCTTAACTTATTACTATCTTGTATAAAGTTGAATGATTGAGTTTTACTTAAATAAGTAACTTATTTAAGTAAAATTTCAGAATATGATATTTTTCTCTAGTAATTGTAAAAAAAGTGAAAATTTTCAAGGAAAATGAGGGTTTTCAGTATCATGAATGCGAAATAACAGTCGAAGAAACTCATTGCATCCAAACAATTTTACACATACTTCTTCATATGATAAAAAATGTTTGGGCATTATCTTAAAAGAACTCTTAAAATATGTCTGTAATTAAATTTCAATATTTAAATAAATTAAATTTAAAAAAAAAACCTGGATTTTGGTGTTGGAGTAATTTTTCACAACAAGCTTTACAAATACCTTCGAAACGAATTCCAACTTTGTACGTACATGTTGCAAGGAATATCTATTTATAGCTTCCCGGAAAGTATCAATTCATCAAATTCCATTGCACACAGGGACATGATTTTAAAAGTGAAAAATAAATTCACTTTATTTATCAAATTATTTTACCAATTACTATCATAATCACAATATTTCCATATTGTTTTATTTTATTACAGACATGTACTTATAATGGGCAGACGAGGAAATCCACAGAACTTTTAACTTTAAGCAAACTTTTTTAAAAGTACATTTTATGGCTAAACTAAATTTGAAATAGAAAACAAGGAAAGTAAAAGCAGTGTAAAAGAAAATTTTAATTTTTATAAATTGCGAAAAAATAAAAACAAATAGGAAAATTTAGTATAAATTATTAGTTATAGGAATGTTATGAATGCATGTTATTAAAACATGAGTAGAAAAAATATAAATTTTAGAAAAGTTAAACTTTTCATTCGTAAAATTTACTATAATGAATGTAACTTATACAATAAAAATTGACATTTTTAAAAAATTTATGATAATTTTTATCATAGTAGAGTACCCTCTTAACCGCAGACGATTGTGATAATTTCTTATATTTTTTATGTACCTAAACCCTTACGCTCCAAAAGACGCTTTTACCACATCGCGGAATAAGGGGTGCAAGCAGAAAAGCAGACGAGGCGCTGATAAGTTATTATGCGTTTGAATTAAAATATAAAGCGACAATCCCTGAATGGCATCGACCTGCGGGAACAGCCGTTCGGCGAATATTAAACTGGTAAAAAAGGGTCGCGCATTAAGTACAACAAAGCGAAATCTGTAATTACCCAATGAACAAATTGTGCGATTCCCTTGCGCGCCTCTTCCTTATATAAAAAGGCATCGGGACGCGCGTCATTACGAGAGTCGCTCCCTCTACTCGCGAGATTCACTCGGGGTCTCGCGGGTCTCACGCATCCGATCGAGTGGGCTGGTAATCATTCGGGATCGAGCGAGGGGTGCGTTTTCTTCCCTCCTCGCCTCGGGAGTCGCCCGATTGTTTTTCACCGCTAAAGTGCCATTTTCTTCCGTCTTGACGCGCCGGAATAACCGATCGCGGCGCAAGCTCCCGGGGGGAGATCAGCGCGGTTTTGTCCTGGAAAATTTGCGTAATGCCTAATCGAACAATTTCCTTACCCCCGGCCGCGGACAATGGCCACATTGTTTTTCGGCAGCGCGTCGAATTTACTCGGCTTATTCGGATTGACTTTCTTTTGTGTTACCCGGAGCTTTTTATTATTATTATTAAGAGCGAGGAAACTCATTCTGTTTTATTAATGAAGCGATGATTAATGTCACTTGAATACTTGGTTTTGAGATGCTTTTAAAGAAAGAAAAAACGTTGAATTTCACATTTTAAATTTAGTATCTACATGCGAACTTGTCGAGCGATAAGAGTTTTAAAAAAATAACCCTTTTGTCTGATTTCAGAGCCAGACCACTGCAGGCTGAAAAAAAACACGCGTCGCTGTTCCAGCCAAGAACCATTCATAAAAAAAGGAAACAATAGAATTAAGCTCGTTTTAATAAGTTTGTATGTAGTTCTCGTTTTAAGGATGTATTATAATGTAAGTGTTAAATAAACAAAACTTCGTTAAGAGATACACTTTATTAGCACTTTAAACCTCTTTTTAATGTAAATACAATAAATTATTATAAATAAATCTGTAATTAACCATCCACTGTTAGTTATTTTATTTCTGACATAATCATCACCTGATCCAATAACTAAATCCATCCTGTTATTTACAAATTAAAAATGAATATTATGTATCAGTGTTTAATTTACTTTTTATTAACATTCATTTGGAAATTCATTTGATTTATATAAAGTTGAATAAATATAGTGTAAATTTAACTCTCATGATTAAATTGTAATTTTTAGTAAAAAAATATTAGTTACTAAAATACAGAAAATAAAGTTACTAGTAGTTAAATACTATATAAAAATCATGCCTACATATTTCTTTATTTCGTTTGATCTTTTAATTGAATAGTTTTATTTATACTAAATTTATATCTAGTCATTTTAATAAGCGTTATACTGTATATGTTTGATGTTACAGTAAGTATATTTTGATTTATTCTTTAGTATATTTTGGTCTTTAATTTGTAGACTGCGTATTGTGTATATCCGAAGTATTGCTCATGAAATTACTATAGTCAGTATTCTGAAATTGTTTACATTTTTATGTCACAGCATTTCTTATTTCATTTAGTATTATTAGTTTTGGTTTTGTAACATTTTACAATTTCTAAATACCTTATTTACAACAATAAACTGTATTCTAAAAATGATCCTATTATTTAAAAAACGAACACACACTAAGGCTTTATTTTATTTAATTTTGATATAAATTCACTTGATTGAAATAAACACGAATTGAATGGAATACTGCGAGGAGCACAGCTGCGCAGGTCAGGCAGGATGATCGTCAGCCGTCGCGAGCAGGTAAGAGAAGCGAGCTTGCAAGTTGGTCTTGCGGGGGGCTTCGTCATTAAAACGTCGTTGGATTACCGGCCGCCGCCGCGCTGACAAAGTTCGCGGGGTCATGAGTGCGACTCTTGCGAGCGCCACTTAATTGACAAACTTGCGCCGCCGGCGCGGAGTCTCCTCTAATTAGAAACGGTTTAGGGCAAATACCGCGCCCGAGCGAGCTACTCGCGAGTGTATAATTCAATTTCGCTCCTCGCCCCCGTCCACCGTCTTGCACTAATTAGAGCTAAGACGTTTTCTTTTGAGCCGGAGAGACTGTCTGAGGAAGCGAAGGCTGTATTATTGAATAGTTAGACTTTACCGCTTTTAATTCGATTTTCAAAGCAAACTTTAGCATTAATCTGCGTTATTATAAAATTGATGATTTCTTCGAGAAGTTTAAATTAATAAATTATTCCAAATATTTTTAATGCAATACGTTAATGAATGAGTAGTGTCATAAAAATAAATTTTATGCAACGACGGCGTAAAGTGTCCATTTAAACTCACACTCGCCCGAGAATCAACTTTTACGCACTTATATCGAAAATAACTATTTCATTTATTCCTGGAAAACTGACTTAAATGCTTTTTTCCGACAAAAAGATACACGAAAACTAAAAACTCAAATATTCCTGGAAAACAAAAAAAATCACAGATTTATTATTACTAACAAATTTATTGTGCCTTGCGCACTTAAATTCACTGGGCTTCGAGCACTTAAAGTACACGCAACCCTTCGGGTGATGGATTTTTCTCAAATGTTACAGAGTGATTCTTCGATCCGTGTCTTGGAATTTTGTTCCATAGAACCTAGTGACAAAAACAAAAGAGACTATAAATAAATCTAGGGGAAATATCCGTTTACAAAAACGTTAATTAGTCGCAAACCGAAAGCCGCAAAATAACTTATAAAAAATAAAAATAAAGATTAGAAGAACTACAATTTGAGATTTATTAGATTAAAAAAAATTTATTAGTTCATAAGTTACGCGTCATTAAACATTGCTAAAAAGTTATTAACGTAATTCGATAAAATTTCATGTTATTGCAGATTTTATTATTAAAAATATGAGATATATTAATTTTTGAAATGCACATTTAAATTCATATCAGGCATCCAGGATTACATAGCTTTGTTTGAGCAAAATTTAAATGAAATTAAGTTCGGTCAATAACTTTACAATTGCTTATTGTTTTTAAATATCATTTTTAATAACGTTTTTTATCAGGAACAGTATAAATAAATCTACCTGGAAAATGTTAATAATTAGTATTCAAACAATAATTAATTTATTCTTCTACCTTTAAAAGAGAATAAGCGAAAACATTTTGCGTAAAAAAATCCTCAACGACGATTACGCACAAATCCATATCAAGAGCTGACGCAGCGAGGAAGCGAATAGCGGGGGACACGCGATGAAAAAGAAATTGGATCAGGGTCCATTTTTTCCATCCACCGCGTACTCTCGTTGAGTAGGCGGTATGTGGGCAGACGCGGCTGGCATGACACGAGCTTCCGCATGTGCAGGTCCCTCCCTGATCAGCACGAGGGGAACTACGACCCGCAGTACAAAACGGACATATTTTTTTAAACTTAATTTACAAACTATACGATAAAACCGAAAATATTAATCGAAAAACGCAAAAACAAAAATTTGATAAAGGAGCAAATTCACGCATCCCAGCGAAGTAACAACCGAGATGGAAGAAGGAAAAGCTCGAAGCGACGGGGAAGAGCTTGCGCGCGCGTAAGAGGGAAGTAGAGAGAGAGAGAGAGGCCGAGTGCAGACTCGCCTGATTGGCGCTGGCGGACTATCGACCAACCCGCGTGCTCGCCTTTGTTTTAGCCCAGCACCACCGCCCCCACCCCCGGGACACCCCCACCGTGCTTGCGCGCGCGCTCGCCGGAACCTAACCTCAAACCTGTCTCGACGCGCGACGAGCGAGCCGGAGGCGGAGGTGGAGAGACGTGACTCGCGCGCCGATTTCTCCGAGGCTCTTCTCTCTCTCTTTTTTTTTACGCCGCCGACGCCGCTCATCCGACGCTTTTTTTTCACCGTCAGTTGAGTAGGGAAAAAAGGAGAACGGTTATGACGGCGGCGAGCGAATTTTTTCCCCCCGACGGTGCCTCAATGGCCGGGGGGATGAACTTTTTGTTTATCGCTACGTTGCGAGAAGCGCGCGCGCGGTTCGATGAGGCGGAGAGGAGGGAATTTTTTGAGTGCGATCCGTCCACTGGAATGCTCCGAATTCCCTCCGCGCGACGCGGGATTTTTTTGCCTCCGAAACTTCCCGGGCTTTCTACATTTTTACAGCGGGGAGTTTCTTTCGCCAGGCTCGACAACTTTTTTGGTCAATTTTTAAGAGGTTTTATTTTGAAAATTGCATTGCTGTTTTTCTTCAGATTCATTTAATTTTGAGAAATAACTGTGGCATCATCAAAGTGCAATATTTGTATCTGCTATTTAAAATGACTGTTATTTTATAATTATATTTCATAGAATATTGTTTAAAAGAGTATTTATTGTTAATACTGTAATTTAAAATAATAAAATGTTCTATTCTATTGATTTAAACAGTAACATGTGTAACTTACAGTAGTATTGCAGATTTGCAACGTTTTATATTTAAAGAATATGAATAAGTTAAGCTTTCTATTATGATGCAATTGGATTCTACATTTGTTGTCAATGTGACGTAATTACTTTGTAAATGTACATATTTATGAAAAGCACTTACCCTGCTAATATTACATTACAATGTAGTCGAGTGTGTCTGACTATACACGGGATGTTTCTACTAGGAACACTTATACTATCAGCAAAATATTCTACTTATTGATTTTTCAACTTGATTGATACTTTATTTCCTTTGTTATTTAAAATAATTTTATAGAAATGATCTAAAGAAAAAACACTGCTGGTTAATATTGACGATAATTATTGATACAAAATGATCATTAATTTCTATTGCTATTCAAATAAAAGCATAATTATTTAATTAAAAGAGATATGAAATTGAAAGAAATGTTTATAAAGTTAATTAATGCGATTCCTTAAGTGAATAAACTAATCTACAAACATTGATTAATTTAGAGTAGATACGATACCTATTTAGCGAAACAGTAAAGTCCATTAAAGTAAATTAATAATGTTAATAACGTATGCTAATATAAATTTTCATTAATTACAACATTATTGTATTTCTAAATCAGTCATTAAGGCCTTTAACATTAATTACTGTTTATCATTCGCAAATGAATATCATTCACCTTTTCTAATTAGCAATTTAAAATCGCGCGATGAATGAACACGGCGATGAATAAATTATAGCCCCGATAATTGATGTTTGAACTAATTAGACAACCGAGAAATTAAATCTGAATAATTATCAACATCATACTGACGGATGGAGATAAAACTCGGTGAAAGAAAAAGAAAAAAGCACATAAATCTTATTCACAAGTCAGGCAATATATCCAGATATCAATGCTGCAAAATATCAATCGGAAGTAAATTGGAGGATGGGAGAAATAAAAGAGAGCGGCTCGATTCCGTAATTTCACCCAATCTCGCGCTTTTTTTCTCTCCTACCCCCGCCTGATGAACCCCACCTGGGCTCGTGATTAACATCCGGCGGCGCGCGCGCTGAAAATCGCTCACATTTACATCGGCGCCCGGCGCGCGTAACGAAGCGCAATTCGCCGTGTACACTCGACGTGTAACGAGACGCGCGACGTCCAAGCGCGAGGCGGCCGTTATTAATATTAATAAACGACGGCCGTGGAAAGAGAGAGAGGGAGAAAAAAAGGGAGTCGCAGCGGGCCGCCGAGAGTCCGGCCGAATTATCGTCGGGCACAATTACGCGGGAAAAATCTGGACGGGGGTGGGGGTAGTGGTAGAGCACCCCCCACCGGCGGAGCTCGCCCGCGGCGATGCTGCGCCTCGCCTTCTCTAATTAGCGCCGGGTTTTCTCCGGTTTTCGCCTCTGTTATCGCAGCGAGGATTCGACCCCAACCCCCTTCCTTCTTTTTTCGGGAGCTAGTTTTCGAATTATCGATTGAATGGCTAGCTCTGCCTAATATCATTTTTGCACAGTGGAAAATCGAGGGGTGGATATGCGAAATTGGGATTTGTTGGCGCTCAACGAAATTACCCTGTTCTTGTAGAGAAGCTTAGTATCGCTAACAAATTTTTTCCTCGATTTTTTATATAAAAGTATATTCAAGTTCGTTTCTTGATGTAAAATTGTATATAAAATGTTATTTAAGTTATGAGTTTATTCAAATTTAGAATTGAAGATGACTTTTGCTTTCTCATAAAGAAAGATTCTATGGATCGATAGAAATTTTTTTTCTACTATTGACGTAGAAGCACTTGGTTATAAGGCGCAGAAACCTCGGCAGAAACTTGAAGAAAGTGTTTTTGAAAAAATATCTGATATGTACTCTTTAACTACTTTAAAGGATACGATATTTTTATTCTAAATTTGAAAAAATAAATTGTTTTTCTCTTTTCTCGTAAAAGTTAGTTTTGCAAGATAATTAACAATTGAAAAATGATATGCTGTATTTTGGTTCATATTTAATCTTTGTAAATCTTTGAAATTTCATTAATATTTCCAAGACATTTCCAGTATTTTCTCAACGATCTTTATGAAAAAGCTTAATTATACCAGAGCAACTGGTATCATTTTTTTAAATGTTCTAAATTTATAAAAGGAACATAAAATTGTGTGCGTTTATTTAGCAATCATTATTATTTTGTAATACTCTTGCACTTACAATATTCTTCCAGTTTGAAGAATGAAATTGAAATACGGAGTACCATCGCTTTCAATTAAATCAGAAATACTTTTTCACGTTTGGTTTCGGACAAGTGAATTAGGACACTTTAGTAAAGATCCACTGGTCCTATTTAGACGCGCATTGCAAAGTGGTAGTAAAAAGTACCTAAAAAGTAATAGTATATTGAGTCCCGGAACCTTGTGGATAAGATAAGATACTCCGCACTCCATCTACCGGTAACAAGACAATCACATTCAGATTCTTCTCGGCGAATTTTTAGGTGTAAAAGTATATTGACGCACGGGTTTATTTAGATTTGTATCGAACGTTTTGCATTCTTTAAGTACCAAAAAGTCCTAATCTTTTACTGTGTACATAATATTGAAACATAACTTTGATTTGTAATTATTTAAAAAATTGTTAATAAACTAAACTACTTAGCTAAAAAAAGAAACAAAAGTTACTCAAATATTTTTATGTTTCTACTGTAAATACCTAAACAGTTTAATCTCATTGGAATATGTGTTCGTTAAAAACATCATTTCATTTTATTATATACGAGTAATAAACTTGGAATTTGGAGGACATTTGCAGATAAATGTGCTTTAATTAACATTCAATTGTTTAATTGAAACACATTAAAGAGAATTTTATATTGAACTATACTATAACAATATATTCAGACTTTGTGTGCTGTTTTAGATCTTGTACGTCGAAATTATTCGAAATTATCGAATTAATTCGGTATACCTGACCTTTTAGTAAAAAGTTTTTGCTGTGTACATTTATTTTATAGGAGTAAAAAATTTGTTATCGTTTAATTTAATTAGGTACTGTCTTAAACGAAATAAGTAAGGAAAATCATTAAAATTGGTAAAATTTAATTGAATTTTATTAACTTGTTATTGTTAATTCAACTTTAGGATATTCATAAAAACTGTAGATTGTAAATTTAGTCGATGGCACTTTGAAAAAGAAATACTCGGTAAGGCATGACAGTTATCTACGCTCCAATATTTTTGTTGTTTTTAGTAAAACCGATAACTTAGGATTTGGGACCTTAACATTTTTCCAATAGGACGAGCATCCCACGTTCACCACCCAGCAATCAATTACGGATTTAATCAAACGATTTGTCGAAGCGTACGTTACAGTCGCCTATAACGGCCGCGCGAGCTCATAAACGTAAAGAATAAATAAAAATAATTACCGAGCTATTAATTTTAACAACCGCATTAAAACGCCGAAGAAACGTACACCGGCAGATACGAAGGAGACTCCTTTTTTCGCTCGGCGTCGAGAACAAAAAAACGAAGCTTAAGAGGCAAGAAGAGAGCGAGAGAGAGAAAAAGATCCGAGCGGGCACAAAGGAGGTAGAAGGAGCGCACGCGCGTCCAAGCGGAGGAGGAAAAAAAGTAGCGGGACGCGAAGGCAGTTAGCGGAGGCATTAGGGTGAATTATTTTGGCCACCCTGCATAAAAACTGCCATAAATCACCCGAATCACGGCCTCCCCCCTCGGGCTGCCGGGGAAGCGCTCCGATCCTTGACTGGCTGGTGGCCTCCTCCTTCGCGCGCGCGCGCACCTTGCCCGCCTTCAGATCTCTATCGCGCGCGCATTGCGCCGGCCGTGTCGACTCAATCTAATTTTCGCTACCCTCCTTCCGCGCTGACACGAGTTTTGCTCGCCGGGCTACAAATTGACGGGGCCGGGGGTAAAAACTCCGAGAGATCGCTATCGAGCCGGCCCTTTTTTTTCTCTATCTCTTCGTTAATTGATAATGACTCAATGGCCGGGCTCGTGAGGAACGCACCGTTTTCACGCGATTTTAACCTCTTTATTCGGCCGAGGTGTTGATGCTTTGTCGACGTGTTAAATTGCTTCTTGGCGTGCTTTTTTAAATTGATGGGAAATCATTATTTCAGTTCCTTTTGCGCGTGACTAGCATGTTCGATAAGGAATGTGGGAGTAAAAGTGAAGAAATTGTAACTAAATTGATTTTTACGAATAGTTTTATGAGATTTAAAAAACAAAAGAATAATTTTCTTCGAATATTTTGGAAAATTTTTCAGTTAGCGTAGAATGCTTCCACTTCATCAAAGTATCTATACTATACTATTAGGCCAATCAATAGAGGTTTTTGCCGTGTCAAAAATCCCACCCGAACGAGACCTATACCATCATATCAAGGACAATAAATGGAAAAAAATTCACTTTTTCAGTTTTTTCCCTCCTGACTAAAAACTAATAAACCAATGTTCATAGTATAAAGAAAAAAGTTGTAGAGAACTAGAATACGAATAAAATGAGCACCGATACGATTCAATCGGATCAATATTTTCCGAGAAAAACAGAAAAAAACGAGCGATTTTGGTTTTTTTTCTAAAATTAATTAGTTCGCCATTTTTTGAGATACTGCGTACAGCTTCCGGGAAATAATAGGTTTGAATAAGTACTTCATCTGTGCAAAAACCTGGCGCTGTCGGATAATTAGTTTTTATATAATTGCAATTTGAAATT
>JAXIUT010000048.1:17060353-17072954 GCA_035586675.1 Eurytoma californica | reverse complement strand
CATTCGTCAAGCGGCAAATTCACATCATACAGAAGAATATAAACGAACGTAGAATGCCAATATATAACAATATATTTAAAATACTATTATAAAATTTTATTGATACTTATAATTTCATTTTTTTACATGATTTTATAAAAAAATTTGTTTAGGTATATGACCCCCTTAAATTAATACTCTATCTTAAAAATATAGCACGTAATACATATAATAGCAAGTCATATTTTGTGATGCATTCTAATTTCTGAATTTAAAAATGATATCAGAATGAGAATTTACTTTTTAACGAAATTATTTTACAAATTTCAAAATAATTAGAAAATTAAAAAACTTATTAATCTAAACATAAAATTCTTTGACTAATCAATTTGCTTTTTTAAATATTTTAGAACAGTTTGCTATCGTTTTTAAGATACGAATACACGCAGAATATCTTTTTCACTATTTTACTTTGACTATAGTGACTTGACTGTCCATATTTTAACGTTTTTCTTATATTTTTAAGCTATGATTTAACAATAAATTTTGCTAAAGTTCTTAATGTTTTAGTATTGGTGTCTATAAATAGTTAATTGAATTAATAAAAAAGCATTACTGAAGATAGTAACTTATGTAATATTTATATTTTTTATACTTTTCGACTTAGGATAAAACTGCATTCTTAGTTGTAAAATGTCTAATGCAAATTATCATACTTATTTCTTTAATAAAAGTTGTCGACTAATAAATAAAATAAACAAAAAATTTAAAAAATGATACGTCAGCAAATTTACTGAAATCCGCATTAAAACATTAACATTAAAAAAAAACATGTAAATTTTGCATAGGTAGTTACCAGAAAGTACAGAGAACGAATAGAGGTACAAAGGATCAATATCCAATTAACCTTTTAAACACCCACCAGCAATAAGAAAAATTGCCAATAAGGCAACACACCCTTCCAGTAATCCCAACCCCCCTGAAAATCAGCAAAATCCATCAGCACTCGTAGCTCAGAAAAAAAGAAAACCCGACGAAAGACAAAAAAAAACGAAACGCAACAGCATGCACCGAGAGCAGGGGGGTGGGGCAGTGGACAGATGTCGCCGAGTAGTGTCGAGTGCCGCCAACTGCGCGGGCGCGCGCCCCGACCCCGCGAGCGTGGAATTGCCGGCTGGTTTTCATTACCGTAAGAGCCGATTGCATTTTTTACGTTCTCAATCTCGTCCGTCCGGGCGGCGCGCACAGCCTCCATCTAATCACCCGGCGGACCCCTCGCCCGGACAATCCCCCGGTATATGGGATCCTTCGCTCGCGGACCTGGCTTCTTTCATCCCTTGACCGAGGAGAAGCGGGCCGGCCTTTTCTTCTCTCTATCGGACGCCGTTCCTTTAATTCACTACCGTCGGCGGATTTCGCGCTGTCGTTTTATTAATCGACTTTGGCCGGCCCGAATCCGCTGGTGCGATCGGTGCTGCGCCGCTGAACCGCCGCTCCGAGCTGATTATTTCTGGAGTAATCGGGGAAAGGCTTGAGCATAGAGGAGCACTTGTGGTGGAGGCGATTGAGGATTTAATAAATTAGCGAAATATTGAAGAAGTTTATTTTAGTTGATAAATTAAACAATATCCTACTGAAGTATAAGAATAAATTTCATACTTATTCTAAAGTTAATTCATTCACAGAGTTAAATTTAACTCTACAGGAGTGAATTTTACTCTAATAGAGTGAAATAATCACTCCCCACGAGTATAATGAATTATTTGACTCTAAGGTAGTGTAAAATTTTATAGGTTGTGTCTTAACATTTGACTCTACTTTTGAGTCAAAGTTTCACTCTATTTCATTCGAGTGAGGGAGTTAATTTAGCTCTAGTCTTCAAGTCAAAATTTTACTCCATGAAGTCAAATTTCACTCTAGCCGATTTAGCGTGCGAATAATATATAAAACATATCGTGAAAGCCTTAAACCTTCCAATGCCTACTACTTGGAAATAAAAGTTCTACTCAAAATTACTATATATAGTTAATATTAATTATAATGTTCTCACAGACTGAGATTGTAGGAAAAACTGCATTTGACCAACACTTTATTTAATGCGTCTAGGCGTATGTATGCCACATTCATTCAACGTCAATATTATTTAAAAAAAAAACATTAATCAAATTTTTCAATTTTGACAGAACAATGTTTCAAAATCGGGACAGAAACATTCTAACATATATCAAGAATAAGAACGCAATTAATATGACAGATTTGTTTTATATAGCTGAAACGTTATTCACTAATCATGATAATAAAAAAACGTTGACATTGAATGAAAATTAAAAATGTAAACGCGACTCTCTTAGCTGTCTCTCACAAATAACGTTGCTCACATCGATTAAAATACTTCCACATGAAATGGAGCAATAACAATTTAATACTGAAATATATTATTGTCGCCCAAGTTGTATGCGATTAGTAGTCGAGATAATGAAAATATCTCCTCAAAGCAGTTTCATACTAATGATGAGAGAAGCAATTTATAAGTTAACTTTTTAATTTTTTAAAATATCTTTTTTCTTATCATTCTAATTAATCGAATATTCCAATTCATCCGAAAATTATTTATCGACATGATGCAATTTCCCTCGCATTATTTGCTCGATTTTCTTCTCGACCCTCTCTAAAGTACCACAGGTTCAATTTGATCTAAAAACGAACGAGTCCTTTGATGTTCGCCAAGCCACAAGCTTCTTACGCCAATTATTTCCAGGATTATTTTTTTTTACGATCTCGTCGTGCGATTCGCCTCGTTACACTTTCTCAAATCTCCACTACCTCGAATCCTCCCAACGACGTATAAATAAATATGTACACGTAAATATAATTTATTCGCTACGTGCAATGTGGTTACACACTGCGACGGGGACAATTGTATTCGGTAATTGAAAGAAAAATAACGAAAGCGTGAGGATAAAAGGGGGAAGGGAGCGTGAGGCGACACGCGCATTATTCCCTGCGGCCGGGCGCAATCAAGGGATGACCTACAAGTTCTTTGATGTAGCTAGTCTGCTACCTTTCGCGGGGACCC
Organism: Eurytoma californica; assembly: GCA_035586675.1. NCBI lineage: Eukaryota > Metazoa > Arthropoda > Insecta > Hymenoptera > Eurytomidae > Eurytoma > Eurytoma californica. The sequence continues at coordinate 17,069,899 of JAXIUT010000048.1, read as the reverse complement.
ACCGTGCAGTTATGGATCCTGCTCTCCGACCGTACGTAAAACACGTGGCGCGGTTTACCTCAATCGCCACTCGTGTAAGGTTGATTTCAGTTAATCGTTTACCTTGAAAATTGATAAACATTATTTGAATGTACATGTAACTAAATAAAAAAAAAATATATATTACATAACAACGAAAGGCACTTATTATTAATTCGGAAAGTTAATTTTCGTATAATAATTACAAAAAAAAATTGTTGAACATTGAATGATAATTCTAACAAACTATTTTTGCGTTGTTCATTTAATAAAAAATGTTGTTTAAGAAATTAATTACGTGAATTTCAATTAGCTCTTAAAAAGTTGTTACATAAGAAATGTAAGAATAAATTTGTTGTAAAAATAATTATCAGTATTTTGGTACATAAATCATAATATTTATAATATTTGAAACAGCATTTTTTATTTTATCCCATTGTCTTAAACTTTAAGTTTTAATTATAACATTCTAATGATGTAATTAATTTTTATACTAAAAATAATGAGATTCCGTCACTTCTACCCAATTAGTTCAATTAAAAGTAAAATAGATAAAATAATTTGTTAAAAAAACTTTAATTTTGCTTGCCACGTGTTTCCTAACTAGTTATTTTTCTGTAATATAACTGAAACTGACTTTTTCATATATTCTACTAATTCAATCTAAGATTCATCATCCTTCATTCTAAAAACAGAGAAAGGCATACCATTGCTTTCTACATTGGTTTAGTATAGCAAACTGAAAATGTTTAAAACAAAATTATGGACAAGCTATTTTATCGCCCTTCACCGGGGAATGATGAAGTTAATCATCCTCAATTATGAATACAGCGTTCTAAATCTAGTATTTAGTAAATAATTTAGTTTAAAAAATAACCTAAAGAAAAGTTTAAACGTAGTGTAGGAAAAAGCATTTCTTAACGGGACGTAAAACCCATGATTCGAAATCTGCTGTACCGGCTTCGACATTTTCTTTAACTTTTCAAAAACAAAACAAATTTTCAAAAATATCGCTCTTTATTACCCTTTGCAATGATACAAGAGTGTCCAGTTTCAATTTTAAGTCAATCTATTCAGGACTGCAAGAGAAAACTGGAAATATTACGCATAGACGGAAGTGTTTTCTCTTGCCGTTCTGAATGGAATGACTTGAATTGAAACCAGACATTCTTTGCACCTTTGCGTAGGGCAATAAAGGGAAATTTTTTTTGAAAATTTTTTGATTTTGAAAAATTGAAGAAATTGTGGAAAATGGTACGACAGATTAATAACCATGGATTTTACATCCCCTTAAAATGATTCTTCCACGAGTCACTGTGTTGATAGTTACAACTTTTCGCATCAATATCTCGGTTTCGGTGATGCTAGGCCTCTTGAAATTTTAATATGTTTTAAGTGTCATTATGATAAATGTTTGTTAAAATATTTAGGAAATTTCGAAGAAAATGACGCTTTGCACTAACCCCCTTAAAAAAAAGTATCCAGTACACAAGTCCGCTCGCGCAATCGGCGCGAAGGGCGAGGGCGCGTGCGCGCGACACATCGCACTGCTGCAGGGGACACGCGCACTTTGCATTTTAATTTGATCTCCTGCTGCATCTTGCGCCGCTGCGGATAATCTTGGCTCTGCTGCGGATCGCTGAAAGGCGCGTACGCGTGCCCCGTGCCCCGGGATCCACGAGACGCACGCGGGTCTCCCGCTCCCTGGCGGACGTAAGGAGGGTGGCTCCTTTTAAACCCTCGAGTGCAAGTCTATTTAATTCCGATTTGAGAGTTTTTGCGACAATCGCCCGATGATGCCGCATTGTTGATCTACGCGTCGATCCCTGGCGTGTCACTGGCCGTGTACTTGCTTCTACTTTTGCGCATGGATTCCCGATGTCGACACGCTTAAAGGGGTCGCCAAAGGTTTGTGTAAAAAATGCGGTGGGACTTACTTTACACTGAATGATTGATTTAATTGAGTAGAGTTCTAATGTATTGGCGATGGGGTGAGAGGAACATCTAAAATAAAGTGATTTATTTTTGAAAGAATATGCCTGATCAAATAAGAATTACACTAAAAAGTTATCCCTTGCATAAAAGTGTTGTAGTGAATACTAATGACAAATCTCATAATTCCACTGTAAAAATTCTATAAGAATCGGGATGTTGGATGAAAAATCAATTTCAAATTCCAGTAACTACGTCAGATAGAATTTAGAGAAATTAATATTCACAAAAACATCGCACTTCTAAAATTCCCGAGACATCATGATTGAAAAAGGAAAAAATATTCTATATAACAGATCTAATGTAATTATTCATGAAAAATGATAATTGCTATATAATTACACATATTTTGATTACAAATTTTTCGCCCTTCCTGTAATCATAACTATAATTTGAACTAATGTAAACAGTCCTATAATCGTAGCTAAGAGAAACTATAGTCATGATTATAGTAGGTATAAGGGATGAAAAATTTGTAATCAAACTATGAGTGTGCTGATAGTAGTATTTAAGAAAAATAATACAAAAAATTAATGGTAATTTTTTCCCAAAGTGTGAATAATTTTAATGAGTAAAACAAAAAGGAAATCAATCGAGGAAAGACTAAATAATAAATAGCAAGCGAGTTGCGATTATTTGGCTTTGAAGATCGATCATTACTTGGTTTCATTCTATCGAGGCGAGTGCAGCGTGAGCTCAGAGCTGCGGGCGAGAGAAGAAATTAATGCTGAAAAAGTGAGCGTCCACCATTTCCCTTGACGTCGCCAAAATGGTGTTCCCGATAAGAAGGGAGAGCGGCCAGGTCGAAAGCGATTTCGCGTCAGTCGCCGGCGCACGAAATCCCGATAATCCGCGATGAGACACAGATTGAGTTCTCCGAGGGAAAAAGAAGATTGGAGTCCCGAGTTCGAGGAGGGGGAGGAGAGGCGGAGTCTGCCTCTCTCTCTCTCTCGCTCTCTTTCTCTCTCTCTCTCTCTCTCTCTTTCTCTCGCACTCTCTCCCTCTCTCTCTTTCTCCACGGGGGATGATAAAATTGCGGATATGCCAGGTGTTAGCGTAAGCCGGATCGAGCCACGCCAAGTTCGAACTATTTCCCGTTTCTTCTCTCGTTCTTTATTACCGTATGTACCGGACACTGCAGGGTATGAACTAATTTTTCATCTTATTTACTTAATCCAATAATTTAATTTTGTATTTGAAATTACTAAATTTTATATACCGGTACACGTCGCATGAAAGAAAGTTTATTATACACTGAGAAAAAATTGTAGTAAAAATTAATATCCTGTGTAGAAACGTGGACACAGAAAAATTACCATCCTATATTGTAAATTTTACTAGAAAATATTATACATTTTACTAGAGGTAAAATTTTACTTAAGTAAAATTTCTAATAATTCTAGTAAAATTTACAATACAGTATGGTAATTTTTCCATTACATGATAGTCTGTGGCCACTTTTCTAGACAGAATAGTAATTTTTACTAGAATTTTTTCTCAGTGTATTAATAAATGGGAGAAATATCAAGACGGAACTCAGGAGCAAACAACAAACAATAATTGTTATTATAAGACAATACTCTTCGCGATCCGTCTACCGGTAGTGAGACATAGAATTAGAGATTCTATGTCTCATGGCGATTTTTATACTAAATGATCTATATCATTTTTGAGTTTGTAATGTGAATATTCTTTATATTTACTTTTAATTCTTCGAACTAAAAGAATATTGTGAAGCGATTAAGATTTTTTGGGACGAAAATCGTCCAATACGAGTCTATATATACACGGTGTCCAAAAAGACTCGAACCCCCCGATAACTTTACAGGGTGAAATCATATCAAAAAAAGTTAAATAGAAAAGTTGTAGGATTTCAAAAAACAAGGTCAAAGATATGGACACCGCTGAATTCGTTTTTTGAAATCCCATAATTTTTCTATTTAATTATTCTTTTGGGGATCTTTTTGGAACACCGCGTATACTAATTTTAATGCAAATAGCATTGTCTATGTATCATTCATAATCTACCCAAACTTACAATTCATGCGCGACCTTCACGCGGCCTTCCTTGCACGTGGAAGCGATAATCAAAATCATATGTTTGATAATTGAAAGCTTTAGCGTTGCAATTTGTAAAAATAAGTGCCCTTATCATCATGTATTAAAAGAATTAGTAAATGTTTTGACAACAGTTGTAATAAAAAACGAGCTTTTAGCTTAAACGAAGCTGAAGCGTGCTAAAATTCTATTATAAGTCACTGCATAGAAAGTTTCATTTTAAGAATTGTATAATTGAAATTTGCAAAATGTTGAAGACAATAATAATATTAATTCTGTATTGTATCGTAACTGTCATCAGCGCGTTTGCAATAACAAATCCTGCTCAAAATAGTTATGATTTTCCTATTGCTGGAGATCGTTCAATTGCAGAATGCATTAACGGACAGCGACCTAAGCATTGGAATTCAGAAATGCATATAACCACGGTAAAGTGTAGCCCTCAATCAATTTTAAAACTTTCTTTAAAGTATTTCATTATCTTATTATCTACAAACTTTCAGAAATTTAATTAATAATAAATCTAATTAATAATAAAATATTCTGCAGACAGAATTTGCCAGAAAATTAGGGTACCATGCCGAGGATCACGTAGTGCTTACTGAAGATGGATATATATTGACGTTGCATCGTATTAAAGGACCCCATGGAGCTCAACCAATTTTTTTGCAACATGGACTATTCGGAAATTCCTTTAATTTTGTCATGACAGGAAAAAATAAGGCATTAGGTATGAGAATAGCTAATTATCAATAGATCCTATTATATTCTATTGTATATTAATTGCAAATTATTTAAAAATACAGCTTTCATACTAGTAGATAGGGGCTACGACGTTTGGCTTGGTAATAGTCGAGGTAGCACCTATTCTATGTGTCATACTCACTATACTACATCTGAATATAAGTTTTGGAATTTCAGGTTGTAACTTTGTTCTGAATATGCTCTCAAAATGATTTCGTTTGTTTATAGCTTTGGCAATATTATTTCACGCATTTACTGGATTTCAGCTGGCATGAAATGGGAGTAATGGATTTACCTGCAGAAATAGAATATGTTACACGTGCTACAAAACAAAATGTAATTTATGTAGGCCATTCAATGGGAACAACAATGTCTTACGTGATGGCAATTGAAAGGCCAGATATAGCATCGAAAGTTAAAGCTTTATTTAGTCTAGCACCGATTGCTTATATTTACAATTTAAAAAGTCCATTACAATTACTTGCACCATTTGTTCGAATACTTGAGGTAAAACTTACCCCATTAAAATCATTAATGATCTGTTATAGGCGAATATTTAATAATCTCTAGCCTTATTTCTAAACTATTCGGTAGCTTTTAGCAAAAATAACAGGAGGGGAAATAATTACACCGCCAAAAAATGTTATTAAATACCTTTGCACTTTCACGTTGATACAAAAAAAATTTTGCGCATCATTAGTTTTTGTATTTACTGGATTTGACTATCAACAATTCAATTATGTAAGTTTTTCGACTTGTCTATTACAAATTAAAGAAATCCTCGATTGATTTTTTTATTCCATCATCGTTGTAAATAACGACGATGGAATAAAAACGTCAGCTGCCATTATTAAGCAAATTAAATAATTATTGAATTTTGTTGTCATTATTAATTTTTAGACTCTTCTACCAACATTTGCGTATCACCTGGCTCCTTCATCATTAAAAGCATTAAATCATTATTACCACGAAAGAAATTCTGGTAGATTTATATATTACAATTATGGAAGGAATGGAAATTTAAAGATGTACAATAGCGTTGAAGCGCCAGACTATAACATATCCAAAATTAATATACCAGTCGGTATATTTTGGGCCACAAATGATTATTTTTCCAGTCCGAAAGTAAGTCGCATCGTGAATGAAAATTAATTTACCAAAATTATAGGTTGTATATCTAAATAAAATTTATGTTGCTATAGGACGTGCAAAGATTCTACGAACAATTACCAAATAAAATTTTGAATTACAAAGTAAAATATCCAAAATTTAATCATCTTGACTTTTTTTTGGCGATCGATGCTCCAAAATATGTGTATTCAAAATTGTTGTCCGTTATTGACAATTTTAGATAACAATTTGTTTAAGTGACAGCAATCGCTCATCACGGAGTAGTATAGATGTAATAATTTTTTCAAAATAATAAATTTAATACAAATATATTAAAAATACCTGAAAATAACAAATAGAAATTTATATCATTACATTCACACCAATGCTTCCTCCTCGATGACACAAATTTTGTGCAGTTGAACTGCAGCGAAGAAAATAGTGAAAGGCGATTCTGAATATGAGTATCAACAATAACTTAAAAAGTAAAGAGAAAATGTTAATATGATTTCCTAGTTATTTTAGGTTCTAATTTTCAAATACTCTTAGCTATTGAAGAGAAAAATATTTTTCGAAATGCAGTCTTCCTTTTCTATTTTGTTGAAATGTCTACTTCCCATAGAAGATGAGTTATTGTCGCTAAAAGGAAGTATAAAATTTTGTCTACACTATCGAACTAAATCTTTGGAGACTTGTATCTTTAAGAATTTTGAGTATTAGACCTTATTACATTATTTTTTCTCATTCTGACTTAATAAAAAAATTCACTGGTGGTATACTCTTTGGACGGTATAAGGATCCTTTTGGAACGGTTAAAATATGCAACGAGTTGACATTATTTGAGTAAGTATTTCAAATATTTAAAAAAACTGTGTAAATTCATGAAATGAAAGAAATTAAAGTATAGTTTTTATACGTTTTGAGATATTTATTCAAATAATTTCAAATGATACAACTCTTTAGGCACAAATGACATTAATTCCCAACAATTTAAGCCAAACCTCATAAAAATTGATGAATCCGTTGGACCTGGAGTTGTCACCAAAGCCAAATTTTTAATACACAGTAAAAAATGCGGAAGACGTGGAAGACTTGCGAGATATCCTAAATCGTCACCCCTAATAATAAAAAGAACATTTCAATTTTTCGCAACAAAAACTAGCGCAAATGCATCTGCTACAAATCGCAGTACAAGATATTCCGCAACTAGGAATCAAAAGAAGAGAATACTTCAAACCACATACGAAAATTGGCTCAGGTGGCAAACAAAAGATATTGCTATTTCAACTCTCGAATTTCTTTATTAATTGCAGGAGGAACAGTGATCTCGAAAAGTAGCTTTATAGTAATCCGAGTCCAAATCAAGGAGTACCCTGATATTTCTCCTTCGCGCGCTCCTTCGAGCTGCGATTCGTCAGGCTTCGCTCGGGTACCGCTTGCATCCGCGCCGGCAATCAGTCCTCCTGGGTCTCCTCTTCCCGCGGTGCATAGGCATATCGTGCGTCGGATCGCCGCGCCGGTGCGTACACCAAGGGTAAGCCGGGTAGCCTGGTGTCCGTAGAGCCGATCGCCGCGGGGTTCTCCCGTCGCCCATACAATCACATTTATATTTCGCGCTCGGGACCTGCAGGTCGAGGCTCTATTGGATCAAGTCACCCCCAGACACGCAACAGGAATTTTCGTAATTCGGTCAGCGATGGCAATGTGATACTTACAAGGTGAGTGTCAGGCATCCATGAAACTGTGAGCGATGGTTTTTTTACTACGGAATGGAAGAAACTAAAGTTTTAGACCCTAATGTTTTAAAGCTGGATGGTATCGTAGTGTGAATGTTCCATACTATGATTAAAATTAGCACTGCATTTAAATCTTATTTATAATTATTAATTAAGTTATTTAAAGTTAAAGATGAAGATCTTGAGTGCGCTCGAACTAGTGCATTTAATTACATATTTTATAAGACTGTCAAGCTTTATCTTTGATTATCGATAACTGTGGAACAAATCTACATTTCTTATAATGCAACAAGGCTTAAATTAAAGCCTTTCACTTTAACTTTTCATATATGACTAGCAAAATCTAACGCGCTTCGCGTGCTAAGTTATTTAAAAATTTATATAAAAACCTTTTGAATTTTGAAAACATTTAACTGTAGAAACTCATGAACTAATCGTGTTTTTTTATGACAGAATTTAACAGAATGTAAAAAATAAATATGTACTGAATTAGGAAGATATATAAGTAATACTAATCTATATTAACACTACTATACCATACAGCTTCGAAACTATTCAGCGTTAGGATCTAAAACATTGGCTTGTTACATTTTCATATATAAGAAAACGTCTTTTGAAAACTACTGTTTCAATGAAGTCCTTGATCCAGAGGTCTGACACTCTCCTAGTTAGTAACCATGCGTACAGGATATTATATCGTTGCAATAATTTTCGGAAAAATATTCGAGCGCAGGAATAAGAAATGAACGCTTCTCGCCAAACGAGAAAACTCGAAGAGCCATACGGCAAAAACAAAAAATAAAAAAATAAAATGGAAAAAAAGGAGGTACGAGAAATGAGGAAGACGGTAAGCTGCTTGAAAAACTAGCCGCTCGCTCTCTCCGGCGAGGCGCGCAATTAATATCTCTCGGGCCCTATCTCGGGCCGATCTCTCGTTACGTTGCCCGGCGCGCGCGCGCGCGAATTTCGCGGCTACCGTTCGCGCGCGGCTCGCGGCGGGCGGCCCCTCCGGCGCATTAACGAGGCGCATCGCGTGCCGATCTCGTATTAAGGATTTATAATCCTCGCCGCGGAAGGACTCGCATCTCCCTCTTCCTTCTTCGCTCATTTTTCGGAAGAACGTGTGACGCGCGGGTACGGATGACCGCAATTGCGTGACCTGGTGGCTGCAGAAGAGCTATGGTCAAAATAATGTTTACTATTCGTTATGATATCACTCATACTGAAATTGTTTATACATCAATGGTGCAATTATTTGGTGATAAAATAGAAAAATATTAGTATTCTAAATTTTGTATTTATTGTACATTCTATATTTTTTAATTGACACGTTAAAAGAGTGGTGGTCCTATTTCGTCATTAAAAATTTATTGGTCGTTTGCTACATGCATGGTAGTTATTTTAATATACAAAGGCCAATATCTGCGAAACAAGCAAAATGAAAAAGACAGAATTCAAATAAATTATTCGATGTCAGGAACTGTAGGTATGTGACATTTAATTAGTCCTTGACTTTCCTTTTTAAAACCTGCAGTTTTCTACGCAAGTTTGGAGTTAACTTTTGATAGTCCTATTTTGTGAAGATAAAGTTAAGATGCATAAAGACACGACTCAGACTTTATTATGAGCGACCTTTGGTGGTGTGGGAATCGATACCTCCAACAGGTAAATAATGTTGATATTTATCTGAAGAAGAAATGCAAATTATTTTTCGTTTTTCTGTTTAGGAATACAGAGCTTTACAAAAAGTAAAGAAACAGAGGTAAAATAATATGCGGAAAAAATAATTTCAGATAAAACTATTAACTATAAAATATATAGGGGAGAGCGGGGCATAGCGGGCCGTGGGGCAATGTGAACCTTCGGGGCATAGTGGGCCACCCCATTA
>JAXIUT010000048.1:17042783-17060253 GCA_035586675.1 Eurytoma californica | reverse complement strand
AGAAATATGTTTCACAGCAAATGAAACATATTTAATGGGGTAGCCCACTATGCCCCGAAGGTTCACATTGCCCCACGGCCTGCTATGCCCCGCTCTCCCCTAACTTTTTTTATACATATTTCATATATATGATTAGTAAAAAAATGCTATAATAAAAGAAAATTAAAAAATATATCAAACCGAAAGAGTTAAGAAGTTGAACACTGAGCTAATGAATAAAATATATATAAATACAGATTTTAATATTACTAATGTATTTTAGAGATGGACGTAATTGAAAAAAGTGATTGATGACAATTTTTTCCAGTTTAATCTCGAACGATTCATGGAATAGATAGTTTGTCGATTGCCGTGCTTAAGTGCCGGGCAGACGGTTCCTATTAGCATCGATTATGTAATAACGTAGTCATAAATATGTAAAGTCCATTGCATAAATTTGGATACCAGCCGAAAGTGATATATCAAAAACATCTCTATCTGATTTTCAGGTCACATTGGAAGGGGTTCTTCGAAGTTCGATTAGAGACTTTTCTTATCGGTATATTTTGATCATCCGTAAGACGATTTTTCTCCTTTTCTTTTCCATATCAATATTTTTTCATGCGCAATAGAGATGAAGTCGTAACATGATAATGCTGTATCACGCGGATTAATTATACAATCAAATTTCGCATTTGTCGCAAGAAAATCAGTCTCAAAAGTTATTTAATCGTATTTAAGACGACATGTGCAAACAAATAGCATCGGCACTGAACATAAAAAATACACAAGAAAGGAGAAAGGTCGAATTGAATTCTTCGCATTCCCCACGAGGAAGTCACTAAAATTCCATGAAAACTTCATCTTTAAATCTTCGAGGTCCTCTGCGGGATGCCCCATCACACTCAAATCTTAGGAATGATTACGTCGAAAAAGAAGAGAAACAGACAAATTAAAATCGAGATAGAGCAAATAACCTGCTCATCTGCCAAGTGTCACTTATCTTATATGCATTCTTTAACATGTATTAATTAGTCAAAGATGAATATATGATTATAAAGAATTTACCAGCAAATAAAGAAATTTTCCAGTGAATTATTTCATCATGTTGCATCATTATCATTCATCTTATCGTATTCCTTGCAAGGTATGCGACTATTCGTAAAGTGATCAATTTATAATCCCCCAGCAAAAATGTAATTTTAACCAATCACGTTTTTATATGCAAATACATAATTTGAAGATTCTATCTGATGTTGTTTAACGAATGCATAGTAAATTTAGATGGGTAATCAATGTAGTTCTTTTTGAATAGTAAAAAACGATTACCATTAGATTAAATTAAATAGATTAATTCAAAGCAATATTTGGATATAGGTAAAGTTTTGTCATCTTCAGCAATCAACGCATTTCGTGTTTTGGAGAAGTAGAACAACGACGTAATGGATTGTTTAAGTTAAGACTCATTGTCGTTGACTTACCTTTAAAGACGGTGACAATTTCTTTCCTATATAATTAATATAATTAATAAATAAATTAAATATTAAAATAGGATTCATAGCAACATTTTCTAAAACTGCACATTTCTGACATCTGCTAATAAACATACGAACACTTAGAAATTAAAAATGTACATTCTGCTCTAAAGAACAATTCAATCCAAAAACCCGAAGGTATCGCGCCCTCTCAAAAATCTCGAAAATTTCCAAGAGACGCGAGCGAAAAAATAAAAATTCACTCGAGCGTCGGTGGAAGGACACGAAACGAGCGGAGCAATCAATAACAGAAGCAAAAAGAGAGAGAGAAAAAAACAGTTGCATTTTGAGCGTCGAGGCGGGCGAGAGAGGCCTCCCCGGCTCCCTGAAAACTCCGAGGCGCGCAGCCGCTCGCTGAATGGCCACTTGGCGTAGGTACCAGGAATGCGCGTCGATTACTCATCTCTCGAAGTCTGGCGCACGAGCGAGAGAGATAATAATAACGAGTCGAAAAAAAAGGAAGGCGCGGGGGAGGGGGAGGAGGTAGCGCGCGGTAGCAGCCGGGAGGACTCGCGCGAAAGGGGGCAGCAGGGTAGGCCGCCGGTGTATTTGAGCGATAATCGGCGAGAATCGCGCGATTCGCCAGATCGAGCGTCGCTGTAGGTAAGGCGAGAGGCGCGGGGCGGAGGGGGACGAGGGGGGAGTCGCGAGAGCCGCGGCCAGGGCGGACGTTTAACATATGAGCGGCTACCAGTGTTATTAATGCGGCCGCGCGCGTTTTCTCGCCTCGCGGGGCCCACCCGCCAGCAGCCGGGGCCCGCCGAGATTCCCCAGAGCGAGGAGGGAGCCTCCCGGGTAACGCGAGATCGCCGGGACACCCCTCCTCGGCCAAGCGTGAAAAATTTCATAGACGAGTATCGCGCCGCCTCCTTCGGTTTCGACGGCTCGCGCTAGAACCGTAATTCATAACTTTGATGAGTCCCGCGGTGTGTGTCTCCTCGGTTTTCCATTTTTCATGCGTTCTAGCAGTTCTAGGTAAAATTTTTAATTCGTTTTGACAATCGGGTAAGCATTGCATATATCAAATGATTTTTTATTGTTTTTAAACTAATTTAACTTCTTCTTGCACACTATATTGTCCAGATTAAACTTAGGTGTTATGATGTTTAGAATGGAATATCGCTAAAAATGTGATTTTGTAAAAAAAATACAAATTTTTAATCCATTATATTTTAACAATACGCGAATAATCGCCTTTCCTTTATCGAAATTCGAAGTCAAAAAATTTGTTATAAAATGTTTGCACGGATCACTAAGGTGCGCGAAGCGCTCTCAAATCAACTAGTCTATCAAAATAATAATATTGAAACTAGTCTATTGAAATATTGAATTGAAATATTGAATGAGTCTATTGTAATATTGAAAATGTTATTTATCATCTCAAAACACTTGTTACTTATTTGTGTGTGTATACACTGAGAAAAATGGGTTAAGAAAAACTACTATTTTTGTAATAATTAATAATGAATGAAATGTATTACACTCTATAATAATTATTGTTATACGTGTACAAAGTAGTGCAGTTGATAAATTTATCATAGTTCAGTAAAAATTGCTACTAATTTAGTAAAAAGCGTTACTAGAACAAGTTGGTCGCTCTGTCACAAGAAAAGTAGTAATTTTTCGAATTAAAGTGCAATTAAAAACGGATTCAATTAATCGGGGTTCGCATTGCTTTTCACACAAATAAAGTATTTTATTTTTTTTACATAATAAAAATACACCGAGAAAAATAAGGTAGAAAATTTACTACAAATGTTTTCAGGCGGATGTCAGATTTTAATCTTGGATAAAATTACCATAATTCTTTAAAAAATTGCATTTTTAAGGCAAAGCTTGCTGTGATTATAATAATTTTTACAATAAAAACTTTTCAACAATTTTTCCAGGAATTATAGTAATTTTATTCAAGTTCAAAGTCTACCTCCAATCTTTAAACACTTTTTCGAAGAATTATCCCTTACAGAAAAAAACTATAATCAGATCGAAAAACTTGTAGTAGGCATGTAGTATGACTATAGCCGGGACGAAAAATTTATAGTCTAACTGCAGTAATCCTATATAAGCACTTCCTATATACTTTCCACGTCACTTTCTCCATCATCCGAAGTAACCGAAACATCGTATCCAAAATGTCGTCGCGTCGTCGTGAAACTCCTCAGCCCCCGTAGAAAAAAAATGGGGCGAGATATCGGCGCGTAAACGAGGTCGAAGAAAACAGCCGCGGCACCCCGCGATCCGTGACCCGCGTAAATCAGCGCTCCCGGCGCGCAGTTTACTTCAAAAACGGGTTTCATTATATTTTTAGAGGCGCGGTAAATCAAACGGGCCCCGGAGAATTCGCATGCCGTAAATCTGCAGATGAGGCCGCGGGGACACAGGGGTGGGGGCAAAACTTCCTCCCCGGACAGCGGCTCGTCGTGAATCGTGTAATGTACTGCTCGCGCACCGATAATAATTTAAATGACTCGGCGGCGCGCCGAGGGGAGAAAAAAGGATAAACGGTAGTTAACTTAATAAATTTCCCGGATTTTTGTCGGCGCGCGCCACCTCGTGGAATCTCTCGCTCGGCCTTTTTATCGCCGGCGATTTTTCAAGGGGAGGGAGGGGGGGGGGGCGTCCGCCGCCGCGTGTCCTAGCGAATGCCGGACGAAAAAAAAGTCCGACATTATGGGCCGTTTTTATCGCGGACAAACCAGTCGTGATTTATCGATCGATCATATTCAAAGGCACGCGTAATTTATTGAAAAGATAAGGCTAAAACAACGTTTTTATTGGACTTGCCCGGGTGCTCGGTTCGGTGTGCTATTCGCGCGAGACTGATTCATGTGTGTTTTAATTAATTATTTTCAATCGGCGATCGCTATAAATATATCTATACTTGCGTAGGAATATCCAATGATAACAAGAATGTTGAATATTCAAAATTGTATCTTAATTCAAATATCGAAATCGATAAGAATATTACTACTATGTCAGTTTGTTGAAAGCATTTAAAAAAGCAATTTGTTTGATTAACTGCAAACAGCTGGTTGGATAACGCCAAAATTCAAAGCGTTTTGATTTTCAGATTTGAATGTGAATCGTCAAAGAATTTTTTGTTTGTTTTCATAGATTAATGAAGTAATTATTAAGTTTTTAAATTTTCTAATTAAAGGTTATATTTTGAATAATTTTGTTCATAAATACCGTTCTGAATTGTATTCTAACATCAAACATTCACATACATATTAACCATCGTTTACTATTTAGTCCAATATACGGTTTGAGAGAGAATGTAAATTAAAAAGTCCCCTTGTAAAGTAGAAAGTGTTTGTTAATTATTGAATATTTTTCTAAATTTTATTAAAATTACAATAATTTATTAAAAAGAGTAAAAATTTTACCAGTTACATAAAAGAGCTATCTTAGAATTTCTTAAAATTAATTTTGATAACATTTTTAGTTTTACTGAAATAAAAGTATATTGATTAAATGTTAAGTAGATTATTCAAGAATCATTCGATTTTATATCGTTTTTTATACTGATAATTATACGTAATTAATCAGACCTATCCAAGAGAATTTTCATTATTTCAAAAGTTAGTAATTAAAACTCCAATGACAAATAAGCAAGTAATTAGAGTATTTTTCCTCAGTTATAATGAATTTTCCGTAATTTTCAACACCAGAAACTAATTCAACTTTAGAGGCACCATTCCTGAATCAACCGATTTTTATGTATAACAAGTCGAATCGTTGTTTACCTTTATAATCACATACCGAGATAAAAAAACAAACAATGAAATTAAAATGTAAAACACGCTCTATTCACACCTCGGCTCATTAATAATTGAACTGGAGGATGAAAAACGTGCGGTACCCATCGCGAACACCCACGTCTCTATTGCCGATCTCATCTTAATTTTCCGAGCGTCCAACCGCCGCTTCCTCCGATATCTTCGCCCCGTCGATCATCTCCCGGCTCCTATCGCGCGCATATCTAGAGGATACTGCGCAGCAGCCCTTTTCTCTCCCCCCGGGACTGTCAAACGGCCGATTCCTCCCCATTTCTTACACCTACCCGCGACCACACGCCGAGCCTCTTACGCGTTAATTATTCCGAGGGCGGACGCGATGGGAGATCTATATAGCCGCGCTGGCCCAGCGTGAAACTCATTCACGTGGACGCCCACGCGCTGCCTTACCGGCGTATCCCTGGATGCGGGATTCTCGGATGCTGAGATTGAATTTTAATGGTTGATCGCGGTTTCACGCATTTTACTCACGCCCTTGAATTTTTTTTTACTTTCCGCTGAATGCGACCGAGACTTTCAGTTTTGTTTTTTCTTTTATCGTTAAAAAGTCACGATTTTATTACGTTAGAAAAAAATTCTTTCATACATTCTATTCAATCCAATTTTTCCGCGAATGAATGTATTACTCTCAATCTAAAGTTAAATAAGTCATAATTTGCTTAAATAATTGAAGACTTCTAAGGAAAAAGGGCACTTCTCCTATTTAAAATACACACAAGAAGTGCCCTTTTTCCTTAGAAGTCTTCAATTGAAATAGTTTTCCGTCAAAAGTCTTCTCCTTGTTCGAGTATAAGTAAAGTAATTTTAAATTGTGAGGACCTTGTGGACTGATTTCGATTTCGACAAATTTCGTAGGTATAACTTAACAAATTTTTGACAGACCAAATGTCGAGTTTTACTCAACAATAAATCGTATTTAGAATGATCTTCTGCATTTCAGAATTATTGACTCTTGGTGTTTTGAAGTATTGAATTCAATTTTGCATTTGTATTTGGTATAAAAGGACTTTTTAAGAAGAAGAAAAAACTAAATAAGTTAATTAAAAGTATATATCTGGTGTCAAATAAATGTCTTTTAATCAATTTCTCTTACTTTGCATAGAGTTATGTTTCGGTAAAAATAGATAGCTGCGTATAATTAATTCACGTGCAAAAAGTGACCAAATTCAAATTAATGACTCACAGACTTACGTTATTAGAAAACTTGCAATAGTTTCTTGCAAAAATATCTATAGTTTTTAATAAAATATACCGAAAATCTAAGAAATTTTACTGTAGTTTAACAAAAAACTTGCAATTTTTCCAAAACAAGAAGAGACTGTGAAAAACATTTACATATAGACTATTCCATTTTTAGTGTACTTTTTCTGATCCGTGTAAAAAAGTCAAGGATTTTTTGGGCAACGACTAAGAAAAATATGTTTGAATAATTACGTAAAATTATCAGCAGCATAAACCGGGGTAAAAAATCGAAGAAAGTAGCGAGCACGGGCCCCGATCGCATCTTCCTCCAATTCCCACGCACACACATTTATTCGGCCGCATAAAGAGACACTCGCGGGCTCCCGCTCGCGCCTGCGTTTTCCCTCTAATTTATGCCTCCGGTCCGCAGGAGCTCGGGGGGTCGCCTCGCTTCGCGAAGCCCCGCGGGCCCCGCCAACAATTAGTTATTTATGACTCCCCCCCTATCTCTATCTCGCGGCTAAGTGAGCCTCGGAGACGCTGGCTATAACGAAGACGTACAAGAGGGACGCGGGGCTTCCTGTCTGGATTACGCGCGTTTTATCGCTTAAACGCCCAGACCTGCGCGAAAACTCGCTCCGCCGGATTTCGGATTTTCCCGCGTCGCGTATCCCCCGCCACGCGAGAGCCACACGACTGTTTGTAAATGCAGCGATACTAAAACTTAGTCTATGAAAGTTGGTGGTTAGTTCACACTAAACTACTGGCAGTGAATCTGTATAATTGTTTTAAGATGTAGCTTCCCCAAAATTTTAGCATACGTAATTTATTATAAACTAATATTTAATTATATGAGAAACGATTTATGTTAAAAAGATACATTTTATAAATTGAAAACAAAAATTACAAATCAAAACTTTGATATTGTTAAAAAAATATGGTCTACCAAAGAAAAAGATTTTTGAAGTCACCAATTATTTTAGTTTTTTATTTTATTTCAGCTTATTCTATATCATTTGTCGTTTTATTTCAGAGTCTAGTAGATCAGTTTACTTATTGAAAAACTATCTAGAAATTCACCAAGAAAAAGGTATATAAGCAAAATATAATCCAAATTGTTTACATGAGCAAGATATAATGAAATCTTATTTATTGCAAATTAATTATTTCATAATTTTTTCGTGCTAAATGTCTATATAATAGTTTAAGGAATAAATTGAGTCTCAATTCTTCGAAATGAAATGAAAAATTTATTCTTCGATGAATCATATCTTTATTTACAACAATTAAATTTTTGTTTTGTTTATAAAATACATGTTTACTCACACAATCAAATGTTAGATCAATATGCTAAGCATGTTTTTACCTTCGGGATTTTTTTTTGTTAAAATGTGAAAAAAGTCAGCCTAGCAAAATGAATCTCGATTTACTTATTCTATTTACGAGAAAACAAAAGACAATAAATTGAAAATTTACTATTTTATCACAGAATACCGGATTACACAAGGTTACTTTTTTATGAAAATTTATCTCAAGGTATTTAAGTTAAATGCAGGTCTAACCAAAAGCACCGTAAGCAATGCACATTGCAATATTTTGTATCAAAGAAGATTTAATTATACAGTTTTAATTTCGAGGAAAAAACTCCCTTAAAGTACGCGTAAATTAAAAATTTCCTTCTTTTTTAGTTGTGCGTTAAAAATATTCAAAATGAAATTATAGCTGGTCCAATAACCGCCAAATATTTTTAATAATTTCGTTGGCTCTGGGATCCCTAATTAATTATGAGGCTCACATTCTTTTTGCTGCGCTCGGCCATATAAGAAGGGAAAACAGCTGCGACTTCGACGTGCGCGCGTGACGTAAAAACAGGTAGCGCCAAGCTTCGAGGAATTTCGAGACGTAAAATATCGACGCCGTTTCGTTTTTTTAAGGGTCGGGCCGATGCCTTCGAGATTCCCCGTAGAAAATGATTAAGTACAACTATTATTCTAAAATTAGCAAAAAATGTCTTGCACACGGATAAATTCAACCAAAATTCATCTTAGCACATCAATTAAATAATGTAAAAAATTAAACTTGCAATTAAATTAATTAAAAATTAAACTTGCCTTTACAATTATGTGGAAGTTTTGATAATTTTTTCCTTATCTATTACATTTAGCTATTTTTATTTAAATGCCAAATTTGAACTACATAATTATCTGAAGTTATCTTTCTTTCTATTCTCTTTTCTATTTAATAATCTTTCATTTTACTATATTTAGAGTATACTTCTATATGCTATTGAAAACCTGAAAATGAAAATAAAGAAATTAATTCTTAATATAAAACTGACAGTTAGGTACATAAAAAATCATTTTCAATTACATATTTTTGTTGCATAACAACATGTCTCTGAGGTTACTCGTTCGAAAAAATTAAAAAATTACGAGTGAGTTTCTAAAACTTAATACATCACTTACAATCAGATGCATCATAAATACGCAATAATGGAAAAAATGCAATTTGGCGTATTTTTATATGCATTATAACTATGTACTTCCGCACTTCTGAATCTTTGATAGTGGAGGTTATCTTATACAAGGACTCATCAGAATCTTGTCTTATTAAAAAGCGCTATTCAGTTTTTCTTAACTGGTAATTTGTTTTATATTTGAATGAAATAAATAAATTACGGAAAATTATACGAAATTATTTTTTATTTTTCGCTTATTACTGAAGCTCACTAGTTGTAAAATAAAATTTTTTAGAAAAAGTAAGACATTTCCAATCAAGATAAAAAATTATCAACTAGTTTTATCAATAGTTTAACCAATAGTTTACCACAGTGTACCTGGTGGCAATAAATTACACTAATAAATATTTTTAAAACTAAAGAAATCTGATAATACAGCGTTTACGTTATATTTCGTTTTTATTTTTTATCAATATGTACTGTATGTCTTAATTTTCGAGGAATTCGAGTTTTTGACCGTTTAGCTTAAAAAAAACTTCGGCTAACAGTTAACCAGCCTCGTTTGTCAAAATCAAGATGCGTACATCATTTTGAACCAAAAACCAATCTCCAAAGTTTGAGCAGAATCCGTAATCCGGAGACCGCGG
This sequence comes from Eurytoma californica, assembly GCA_035586675.1. NCBI lineage: Eukaryota > Metazoa > Arthropoda > Insecta > Hymenoptera > Eurytomidae > Eurytoma > Eurytoma californica. Next base: position 17,050,655 of record JAXIUT010000048.1, on the reverse strand, counting down.
TCTCTCCTTGTTAGTTATATTTTGGCGTGCCTCGGAGCGACCGTCTCAGCCTCGTTTCTTCGAGTACCGTGGCTCGTGGAAGATGAGCCGGCTACTTCAGGGAACGAATGGACGTCGCCTCAATCAAGCCGGGGAGCCCACGAATATACGTATGAGTAATCGCGCAAATATCGTATAACCGACCGAAACGGATGAGCCAAGGCGCGAACGATTAACGATATGTAATTCGACAATGAAACGTATATCGAGGAATGTATCGAGTGAAAGGTTTATCACGCGGCTGAAACTGTAGTTTGGAAACCACGGGGAATTATGATTTTTTCTCTGCTTTTCAATGGGGATGCATTGTGCAACGCGCCGCTGTTTATTTGTTTACGACAATGATATACGAAGATGTTTCCCGTGAACTCCGGGCAATTTTTAGTGTAAATTTATTAACATGAAGATTGTTATGATTTTTGTTTCAAATTTTCTCATATTATACAACATTATGGATTTATTTATTTTTTTTAAATTCAATAGACTTTTTTAGACCATCAAAATTTATTACCAAAGTACTCTGTAAATGTAGAATACGAAAATAGTCACTTATTCGAACATAAAATCTGTGAATTTTTCTTAATCATATTTAAAGAATATGGTAGTGATTGTAATTTAAATTTAACACAAAATCTAGTGGTAGAAAAAGATACCGAAGCTTAAAAGAATCTTTAAAAGTGTCTTAAAAACTATAATCATGAATGAAAGTTGTGCACTAATAAATCACCTGGATGTAATCGGATTACCTGGATGTAATCTAAATCGTTTACCTGTTAACAGTAATAGTTAATTTAACACGGAATGTACAGTCCGTTAAAAATTACTAGTAATCTTGCCAAACAGCTGTTCGCTTGATTTAAAGATTAGTAACGTTTACCTGTTAACAGTAATAGTTAATTTAACACGGAATGTACAGTCCGTTAAAAATTACTAGTAATCTTGCCAAACAGCTGTTCGCTTGATTTAAAGATTAGTAACTACATAGTAATTTTTATTAAATCTCCGATAATGTAATCATGACTAAACGTAGGCTTTGGTGTTTTTAACTTAAACAAATATATTATACTTAACAGACTCAATTTTATTTCAATGAGTTGAAGTGAAAGGGTACAGTAATAACAAATATAAATAACTAAAGTCTTATACCAGTGAATTACAGTAGATTATAATAAACATAGTGTAAAGTGATTATGTTAGTTTATTACATTTTCAAAATGTTTCTTTTTTACGCATTTTCGAAACAAAGATGAATTGATACTAATTTCCAAGAGATAAAAAAATAAAACAATTTCGCACCGGCAAGGACACATTTTTTCATCGATAACCAGCTCCCGCCGTCGCATCAAGAGGCGCAAAAACGAAAATAAGATCAAGAGCGAGCGCACGCGCACGCGCACCACTTCGTTCGTACAAAAAAAATGCAAATATGCAAATGTATCCACTTAACCTCGTAACGCCGTTTTTCGGGCTCCGTCAAAAAAGCGGCGCGTCTCGAGCGGCCCCCTCGCAGCCTCCGAGCAAACGCAGACGTGGAGAAGGCGAGGGGAAAAAAGAAGAAGCAGCAAAAGATCGCCGAACAAATCAAACATTGTAAGTTCGTCTACTGCGGCGCGCGCGCTCATTATGAGTAGAATATTACCGGAGCCCCGGTCCGCCGGTAATCCGGTGAAATAATGGCTATAATCAGGTGATTCTTGCGGCGTGTAATAATATTCCGTGAGTCCGAGAAAAAACGCATTCTTCGCGAAAAAGAGTTTCGCTCGTTTTTCGCCATCGCGTGCGCCGCGCGCGCGCGAGCCGGCCCCTCACTCTCTCTCCTAACGCTGCCTATTTCGCGCCGACACTTTCTCGTACTTCGGCGGTGTGTGCCGCCGCCTCGGCCAGAAATTACGCCCGCGGACGATTTGCACAAATTACTTTTGTCTCAAGGGCCCCCCGACAAAACTTTTCTCGAAATTCCGCCCCGCTCCGTTTTGCTCCTCTCCGGTTTTAGGGGATCCACGCCGATTCGCCTTTTTTTGCGGCAAATACGCCGCACGCCGCGATTTTAATGACCGTGCAGGAAGGCAGGAGCGACGCCGGGATAATGCGCCCTTTTTTTGGGAGTTTATAATAGTTTCGACTGTCGAAGCTGGTTTGGCGCATAAAATACGGGATTTTTAATAACTGCACTTTTTTTGCGACTCTCGACTACGTACGCGCCTCTCCAGAATAACTTTGCCGTATTTACGATTCATTTATTTACACAGCGAGACTTCCGATTGTTTCACTGAATAAAAGGCCAGTTTTGTTCTTTATTGATTATATTGACTTTTTTAAGTAACACCTGGGGTCACAACAGCAACAATATTTAAAATGTTGAAATTTTTTTTACAAATATAAATTGCGATTTCTCTTCAATTAGAAAGTGTCAAATTTTTTAATAAAAAATACATGACATTATTTTTTTTTAATTATTTTCATATAAAAGTGCTTTTAATTTACTTTCGAAAATAAATCACGTTGTTAGTTGTCACATTATGCTTCGTGTTTTATTATGCCCAGTTCTTCCTTGCCTTAGTTAAAAAAATTTAATCTTCATTAATAGAAAGTTAATCTGTACATTATTTTGCTACATTACGTCTGAAATACAAAAATTGTTCTCGCTAATTTTATATTTAACATAAAATACATAGAAATAATAATACTGTTAGTAATTGTTAGTTCCATCATTATACACATACCTAATGGTTATTCCAACCAATGATACAATATTCTTGTAAATTCAAAAAACGCGCATATCCGAGGTTTTTTATTCCAGAACAAAGTCAGCTGATATACAAAAAAGCCGACTTGAAATAACCCTTTCACTTGTCAATTAAAAGATCAATCAAATTTCAGTTGCTCGCAGTACCCGTTTCTTTAGAGATATACGCTCAACCTGTTCGCCTTCTCACCTCTTTCACGACTCACGAGCACGCGTGCGATTCGTCTTCTTATTTACTTATTTTTATCCCTTCGCGACTGTTTATGTATCCGAGAAACAAAGGAGAGACTTTGTTCTCGCGTGGGCCACTGTACTGGCACTGCACTTATTACTGTGACGTGCATTTTATAATTAATTACGGGGGCTCAAAAATATACTTTTTATCAATAATGACATAAAAATTCTAGACGTTCATTTAGATTTTAATAAGCTTTTATAAGGTCTAGTGTGAAGTATAGTATATTATTTTGAGAAGTTATTGTCAAACTTTTATTACCTTAATTGTTTTTACACGGGAATACGATATTTTCCTCTAAGTTTCTCAAGATATGAAATCAATACTGATTATTATTATTAACTAATTTAAGTCATACAGTTTATATTTCTAAAATTGTAGGAGGCGCAAAGCAGCGCGAATGTGAAATATGTGGGCTCATCGATTATTGAAATATAAGTTTCTATTTTACTTTATATAATTTGATAAAATATCTAAATTATTTCTACTTGATATTAATTTGATAAATTCTGTATTTTTTATCACAGTTTTCATAAAACAGGATATTGAAATTACATTTTAATATTATACATGTTTCGATTCGCACATTGAATTTTGCCAGATAGAATTATCTCCATCACAATGAATTTCTAAACCCTTATCCGCAGGTCAACCGAAACTGCATCGAACTTTTAACAGTATCGAAATCGCGTAGTCCAACGTCAGCGAGTAAAAAAAAAAGACGGTCTGATAAACAGCGATCGCCCGTGTCTCGCGCCTCGGCTGACTATAAAAAGTAAAAGTGCGAGCTCGCGAGATAACTCCGACAGATAGACCACGCGAGAGCTCGGGCTGTCTCTCGACTTGATCAAAGCCGCCGACCCGGTGTCTCTCCCTCCCCCCCATCGGCTTCAATAAAGTTATCGACGCCACGGATCTCTAATATCTCGATCGGCTCGGACGCGACCCCCCCTTTTCCCACCTTCCCTCGCGTTTTACACGCCGCGCTCGCGCGGCCTCCCAAATATTTCTTACGATTGTGACTGCGTGCTTCACGGATCGTCAAGGATCCCGCGCTCCTTTGTCCCGCCGCGTTTGTCAATCAACGCGCGCCGTGGCAACGATAATTTTGTGGGTGTGCGCGCCGATCCGAGTCGTGAGAACCGCTCGCCGCGTAATCCATCGCCGATGACTTTATTAATCGAGTCCCCCCGCCCGCTACACTTTGGCAGCGAGCCTCGGAGAAAATTGAGATGCTTGTAATTTATCCCATTATTGATTTCGAATAAAAGGCTTACAAGGCGGCGGTGAGTGACTTAAACGCGCTCGTCGATTAAACGGTCCTGTGCCGATCGAAATTCGTAACGAGAGGTTGCGCGCGCCTGTTATGTATAGAGGTGTGCTTTTTTCGAGTAGGTAACAAAAAATTGGAACGAGTCCGGCCGGGCCGGAATGCAATCAATCACGCGCAAAATTTTACCCTGCTTTATTTTAGCTCACGGCTCTAAGTGTATTCGAAAAGACCCTGTCAATCATTTTCGCACTCGCTTTAAAAATGATTATCGCCCGGCGATAAAGAGATTACGCGGATTCTTCGGGACCAGAAATACCCTCGCGCCATGTGGCGGTTAAAATTTCGAGCTCGAATTTTAAAGGCGATCGCCTCGAAATAAAAAAGCGGGCACCTGCAAATTTTCAAGAGACACTTTGATTACCTTGCGAGGCGCCCGAACAGGTTCCTCGATCATTTTTCACCGACTTTTTCTCTCTCCCCGGGGGCTTGACAAAACATTTACTTTGCCCGCGCGAAATCTACGAGGAAAAAATCAACTCGCGGCAGCCGCGCAGTAATTACACGCAAAACCGATAACCGAGCGAGGGGGGAGAAAAAAGGCGCGGGATCGATCGATAAAGGCGCGGGAGCAACAAAACGCACGGCCCGCCGGCCCCACCTCCCCGCGCTGGGCTTGGAAGCTCGATTTTGTTCGGCGTCCCTCGGTCTCGCTCGCCCGGGCGCCGAGTCATCGTGTAATGACGGCCGCGGCCTGTCAAGCCTCGCTCACGCGCCCGGCCCGCCGAGAGATATTCCACGAGGCGCGAGCGCACCGACACCTTCGGGACGTGTATCTTTCATCGGACCGGTCGTCCTCTCTCTCTCGCGCGAGCTGCGAGTGCGCGCCGCGCGATCTGCGCTTCCATTTACGCAGCGTAACAATTTTACGTTTTTTTTTAGAGTTTTTTAGATTAATGGCTAAATAATCATCAGTCAGGTAAAATTAGCTTGAGGTCGCTTTGATGTTACGATTAATTTACCCTCTGTTGATATGCTAGACTTAAGTACATTGTAACGGAAGAGGACACGATACGTACATTGTAAAATGCTGTGAAATTTGAATTTTAATATCGCAAGGTAGCTTTATTAAAATTGTAACATTGTTCGAATAAGGGGATGGTAGATAATTTTAAGATACAACTGAGAATGATAAATTTTACCTTAAATTCAAATTTCATCAAAAAGTCAATTTGTGACCTCAGATTCTGAAAAGGAGAGCAATTTTATATTTTCTTTTTTTTTAATAGTGAGCTAAAACTTCTGACCGGTAGTGTATATTTGAAGTGCAACATTTGATAATTCTTTCATATCGTGAATTCACCAAAATAATTGGCAAGGAACTCTGTAAATATGGTAGGTGATGCTCAAGCGAGCAATAAACACGTGCTCAAAAAAACGACGTTGCCAAAAAAGAAACGAGGAGTGCCGCGATGTGTTCCTCGCGCGCGTGCCAACTCAATTCCTTATATCCTCTTCGGGCATTTTTATCGCCGGCTGAGCAAATTAGCCTTGCGCGCGCGAAAATAACGAAGCTCGCCTCGTCGAATCCCGTCCTAACTCTCGGACTAATGCGACAGTGGTTTATTCGCCGACGTTCGGGGAAACTACGCGCGCGGACCGCTTCCCCGCTGAGCCGTTTTTATCATACGCGCGAGGCTCTCCACTTACGTTTCTTTTTCATCCTCGAGCTTGTAAAATAAATATGGGATTAGAGGATCCTGCCCCTAACCCTTACTTACGGCGATGTAATCATTACCGGATTTTCGCCGGTAACAAGTTCTAAGTGCGCGCGTATTTCACATCCGTGTGCACTTGGGAAGCTCTTTTGCACTTGTTTAACGAGGAATATGTCACTTCTTCGAAAAATCAATTTTAATTGAATTAAATTTTTTGTATCTACTAATCAAGCCTAATACTGATAAGTTGATCTCATAAACTTGATAAGCTAAGTATAGAACTAAATAAAATGAAACATTTACATCGTTCATGCAAGTACCGTTCAAAACTTGGTATGTTTATAAGGCATAGTAAAATTCTAAGTAGCAATTACAAAATAAAATCATTTAATGATTAAAAATTCTATCCGAAGGGAACTGCTAAAAGCCACATTCTATTTTGTGATCAGGAATTACCTTGTTTGAAGATATTGACCAAAATTAGATTTTTCGCATACTAATACAATGTTTTTTTTTAGATACATTTTTATACGACAAAAATTATTTAATTTGCAGAAAAGAATGAGATTTAGGTCAGAAATTCATATGAAATTTTGGAAAATGAAAATATGAAGAACGCCAAAGTAGTAATAAGGTCTAACACCAAAGCCATAAATCTCCAAAGCTTCATGATTGATTCCAACACTGTACTGTGGCATTAAGTAACTAAAAAATACCTTTTTCAAAGTAGTTTTTAGTCTTATAATATTATTTTTCGAATGATAAAAAATACTTTTTAGGATTAACAAAAAAAAAATCTTAGTTAATCCACAAGTCCAATTGAAAAAAAAAACTTTTATTTCCGGATAAAGATGCCATTTTTCTAAAGAATAAAGTAGGTCGTACTTCCAAATATCAGACGGTGTATTATATCACTCCTGATAAATACGATTAGCCGAAGTTGCGATCGCGATACACATTTAATTAGGCGCGAAGAAAGGGCCCCTGAGAAAGGCGAGCGGTGGGTGCCGCGGGCCCGTAAAAGCGCGCTCTACACGGCGAAAGAGAGCAGCGTAACTTTCTAATGCGGCGCTCGATCGATCGGAGATACAAAAGCCCCGCTGCACGATCGCGTCGCAGGGGGCATTTCTCGGTTCCCGACAGGTGACTCTCGCGCGGACTGCACGGGCACCGCGCGATGACTCGCGAGGTTCTACCATTTCTATTTCTGTCTTTGCGCGCGACGGGATCTGGGAGTGCCGCGAAGGGGGTTCGGGACCGAGCCGATATCGCGCTCAATGCATTTCGTCGATAAAAAGTTTTTTTTAAAGAAACTCTTTTTCGCTGAACGCAAAAGCTCGCCTTCACCCCTTTGTCGGCGCTGAGTCGGGAGAGAACAATTGGATTTTGGATGTCCTAATGCTACGTGTGAACTCGAATGCTAATGAAAAATTAATACAACATTTTTAGCATAAAAAATTGAAATATTGCTTTCTCATAGAGAAAGCTTAGTATCGCCAAAACAATTTTTTTAGTTTAGATACAAAAGCTCACGCTAAATCGGCAGGAGTAAAATTTCACTTTTATTGTATATAGTTAGTTCACTGAAAGAGCCAAATTTAACTCTACTGAAGAGAAATTTGACTCTGGTAGAGTCAAATGATCGTTCAATACAGAAAGTGTTTCAACTGCAATCTTGAAAAAGTTGCACTATTTTAGAATATCTATTAACAGAGTAGATCCTGTTCTCTCTACATTTCACTCTAGTTTTTATTAAAAAAGGCTCTTTCCCTACTGGAAAAAATTTGTTGTGCCAAACAGTGCCATACCTTGCCAAATTGTGGTACACTATGCTATAACTATGCCATTTCGGACATTTCGCACA
>JAXIUT010000048.1:16952442-17005675 GCA_035586675.1 Eurytoma californica | reverse complement strand
TGAAATTCGCGATTTTCTACGCCACTTTCTGGCGTGAAAAGAAGCTCTTTTCATGCCAGAGTTGAAAAAAAGTAATTACTGAATCTGCGACAATTCTTCTTTGTTGTCTCCGTGTCCACTTATGTAAATAAAGGTCGCCAATTCGACGGCGTCCTGTTTGCTGCACTTGTGGTGTCCCCGCAAGAACTGAAGAGCCTCCTGATAGAAATGGAATTTCGAATCTGCCTTTTTATCGCGCCCGGGAAGGCAGTTTATCCATATCTTCCTCAGAAATAGCACTTGGTACTTAGTTTCCATCTCAGGATATCGTTGTCGCAGCCGTGTTACCCAATTGACGAATTCGCGAATGAAATCGAAGAAAAAGTAATATTCCGGCACCGATATTCTTCGATCGGAATTTTTTAAGTAGAGGCTGAATCCTTTGTGGCTTTGCAGTTCCAATTTTCTCGATATCTCGGTGCACATGTCTAAAGCTCGAGTAGAAGAATGCACCTAAAAATCATTTGATTTTTTAACGAATAATCGAAATTTTAATATATATATATGTTTTGCTTTCGGATAAAGATTTACCTCGAATGCTGCATCATTGCCATCAGGAAAGTAAATTTTATGAAAAATCTTTAAGTTTTTGAATCTTACGGCTTCTAATTCTAAAATGTAAGGCGGGTATATTCTTCTGGTTCCAAGTTTAACTATCCTGTTAAACCTACTTAGACATTCTTTAGCGATTGCAGAATCGCGCGAATTTAAAAACTGCTCCAATTCTTTTCTTACTAACGTGCGACAAGGCATTATACCCGTTGCCAGCCACATTAGCTCCCACCCTCGCTCCTCGCTTAGACGTATTGCGTTACCAGTTATTTGGCGCATTATTTGACAGTAAACCTCATCGCGAAGTAGTTCCTACAAATTAACAATTCAAAATTAGGTAAAAAATTCACTTTGTGAATAATTAATTAAGTCGCGCGAATAATTAAATCAACATTTACGTCTCTTAATGATGGTTCAAAAATTCGATCTGTCAGTTCAGTGTTTAGTCCTTGCTTGTTGGTAGGCAGATCGCCCATGTACCTCAAGATATTCGTAAATATTTCTATCGCTTCGAAGAATTGTTCATCTGCATTTGAAAATTTTGCTAGCAAAGGAGCTTTGATGGGCTCACAAGTGTGCTTCCACAATTTATCTTCGATTGTCGACGACTCATTAGAACCGAAAGCCTTTGGAGCTTTCACACCAGACCGGAAGTGTTCACTTGCAAACTTTTTTAACGTGTAATATTTGGACTCCTTTAAAGTTTTGTTAAGTTCCTGCACGACCAAATTTTTCGATGGAAAATCAGCTTTAAAAATTTCCTAAAACAGAATTTTACATTAATATTGTAAAATAAATTGGGTTCGAAATTATTATTTCATAAAAACAGGTATGAATTACAATTAATTGCGTCGATGGTTTTTCCAGTGTCGGTAGAACGTACACATAGTCACAAGGGAACTTTCCTCGTACACTATTTTTTTGACCTGAACCCCAAGTCGACGTCAATACCGTGTTACCAGTGCAACCATCTGTTAATTTGATAACGTCCCCTTTTCTTAGTGATAAAAATGTTTCGTCTCCTTCTGTTGAAAAATCAAATTTTATTCAATTCGCTAAATTTGTTAACCTTTCAAACAGGGTGCTAAACAATTAGCGAAAAATTTACCAGTTATATAATCCTGAATAGCGACTACGTAAAGCGATTTTTGTTTCAGACCGTCAATGATGTAATTTACTAGAGATACAAAACTCTCTGCATTAACACTTTGGAAAATAAATTCATCTCTCTGCACAGTAGAGATTGTTAAGTTGTGCAAAAATGAATTTTCATTCCTAAAAATATTCGTAGTTTGAAAAATGTGTAACTTATTGTAAATGTATAAATTGTAAAATACTACGTAAAGAAAAAGATTCCATTAGAAATTTAGTTGATCAATTTTTATAAACATTGTTGGTCAATCAATTTAGAAATAACTACATCTCTTACTTTTGATAACTGACTTCGGCAATTTCAGCAAACGAAAAGTGCTGGAGAACATGTTCTTTGTTGTCAATGAAGTAAACGCCTGTAGAGTTCACAGCGATAATTATCTCTGATGAATTAAGATCTGGTCCAAATATTTTGTTCGCTTCGTAAAACTTTGAAAATAGCAAAGGCCAGGTATTTTTAGCGTAAGTTACAATATCATCCTTCGTTTTAGCCACAGTATTGTTTTCGATGTTATTAAATTTCTAAAATAGAGCGCGTTTATTTTTAATTATTACTCGATATTACAATTTATAAATATCATTGAATGAATGTGTCACACTAGAAATTGATACATTACTTTTTGGTAGGCTTCTATTGTCAATTTTTCTAACACAGTCAAAAACTGTGGGTTAGATCCTTGCAAAAAATGAGTAGGTATGTAGTTGCGTAAAGTTGACCTGACATTTTTTGGTATTGATTTTGATCGGCACTGTACAAACAACTGTTTCGCTATTATAGTTGCTACATCGTGTTCCTTAAAAGAAAAATAAACATAATTTGATAAAAAATATAAAGAATATAATTTAATCAAATATAGTAACAATTACTTACGTTTGGACATTTATACTCGCCTAATTTAATGCCTTTACATAATTGATGGTAAATAAGATTGGTAGAAACTGGATCTAATGCAGATTGATGCCATGGTGAAAATATTTCTTTTCTAAGGAGAAAATGCCACTGAGCATCACGTTCAGACCGTCCCTGTTCTATCACATATTGTTCGCATTGAGAGATAGCATCCATGATGTGTTCCCTGTGTATTAAATTATAAACTATGTGAACTAAAAAGACAAAGGTTCCACGAATATTTAAAAAAATATTTTTAAAGTTCTGCTCTACTATTGTACCGTAGTGCTTTAGATATTTTTTCATTCGCGATGATACTAATTCTATTTTTAAGTTTATTTTGTAGATGCATTAATAATTTACTTACCCTTCGGAGCCTAAAGACATTACTTTGTTGTCGATTGTTATAAAAAGAGAAAAGCCAAATGTATCTTTAAGATTTATATTGCCAGCTAAACTTTGAACTACTTCTTGAGCAGTGCTTGCGGAGTCTGCTATGGCTCTTTTAACGGTACCATCCGTAATAGATACGTTCAATAGTACTGGTTCCTTGTACTTGACAGACTAATAAAAAATACTGTTCTTAAAATTTATTCCAAAGTTTGTTTATAATTTTAGTGGTTTAGGAAGAGGATATTATACTGAAGAAGAACTACTAGTTGAACCGCTGATGAACTACTTCATTCCGATAGTGAAATTCAATGTTATTCTAAACGCCCAGTAGCTCAGGTCTATCTGAATGGACTGAGATCCACATGGATTTCACATGGAATCCACATAGATCCACATGGATCCACATAGATCCACGTGAAATTCAAGTGGATCTAAGTCCATCCTCATGGATATTTCCAACTGCAGGGTGACTATTCTATTCCACATACCTGCATTTCGATCCAACAAGGAGGTTGCGTTCTCGAGCCATTGCGATAAGTTCTCATGAGCCGTCTTTCGCAAAACAGCGCATAATCTGGAGGGCCATTCTTGATGAAAGATTTAAAGTAATTTATGAATTTCTCCGATGGCGCGAAACATCCGATGCAAAGAGATAACAGAACCCAACCTTTTGCGTACGATGTCTTAGACGGATTGTTCATTAATTGTTTTACGATCTGACAGTAAATCTCATCCTTTAGTTCTGGACGAAGTATTCCATGCCCGACGATGAATTGTAGTTTTTCTATATTATTTCTCTCGGTGTTAAGCCAACTTTCATATTCGTCATTTATAATTCCTTAAATTTTAAATACATATATACTACCTTGGCGTTTAAAGTACGAGTTAAATTGTTATCAGTTTTTACCTTGTGTAATGATGTTATTTAATTTATTCTTCTTTTTTAAAGTCATCCTCAAGAAATGCTGATTTTCTCCAGTCATCATTTTGCTGTAGCTATCGGTTCTTTTATAATTTTTGGTTAAAGATTCTGTAATTGTGTTCATAACGGTCTTGTTACTGAACCTGTGTTCGGGATATTCAGGCTCTGACAAGTCACCCATAAATCGAAAAATTGTGATCGATAAAGCTCTTGCAGCCTGCACATTTAAAGAACATGGCAATTTTCGAATTAAAATTACATTTTTTGAATTAAAGTGAGAGAAATAATATTAAATTACCAGTTGATCAGATAAATGAGGAAGATCAAGAAGTGATTCTTTTAATGGTTTCTTCGAATAATACGGTGTGGCATTGCCAGTAAAGTAAATAGCAGCAAATTTATAAAAATCGTATGATGTAATTTCTGATTCATCCAATTCATCCGGTAACCCTAGATGATTGATTTCGGTAAATTCTAGCCCATTTATACGCTAAAAATAAAGTTTAACTTATTATATTCATACTTTACATTACAGTACTTTATTGTTCCCTAATTACGTGACTATCTTGATGTAATTTTCTCGAATTAATACTTTGCGTTTCTTGATCGAGAAAATTGAAAATGTGGTCAATATTTTGTTCTGATTCTCTACTCAATTTTTTTTTGTGTCTTAGACTATTTGGTAACGAGTTCTGCAGTGACTCCTTTTGTTTCAACATTTTTAGTTGTCGCTGCAAAGAATTAGTGAATTGTTAATGATCAATTTTTATTATATGATAAATATCGAAGTTTTCATTGCTTACTTTTTCTTCGCAAGCTTTTCGAACAAGATGCCGACGGCATATGGCCTATTGTAAACAGAAAATACTTTTTTAATGCAAAATTGATATAAAATGAAGTAACAAATTCAATAAAAGTTTACCTGCAAAGAAATAATAAATTTTCGTTGCCTTTGAAATTCAGTTGCATGATACCTTGATTTGATTCGCGATTGTAGACGAAGAACAGCATGATGCAGCAAACGGAATTTTTTTCTTGGACCGTAGCCCCTCCAAGTTTTTTGAATGATTATTGCAGCATTTCGAATTTTCAAAAATCTGAAATAGAATGAAAATATATAAGTCTAATAACACGATTTTTTTAATATTTTTATATTTTTTTTTAATTACTAATCCTGAAAGTCTACCTTTTTTTTACCACCCACATTCTAAGACTCTTCTGAATAAGCAAAGCATGAGCTTTTAAAGCTTCGTTTTTCTCTTTTTCTAATATTTCGTTTTGATAATCTTTAAGGAAAACTTTGGAGTATCCGAATTGATAACTGTGTTCAGCTATGTTTAAGAATCTAGAGCATATTTTTTCAGTCATGGATTTCTTGTCATTTCTGTTAACCGAGTCCATTTTTCGTGCCAAAGCGCGAAAATGTTCGGCAAATTCGTCGTAGTCATAACGCACTGGATAACCTGCGCTTCGAATCTTCACTGTGTCCAATAATCCGGAATACCGCAGTTGTCGATAACACAGCATTCTGTCGAAGATCTGATAATTTAAACACAATATTGAATTGACCTTGTGATTCGGATAAATACGCAAACAGATTAACGATGTGCCAGTTATGTACACTTCGATTATTAATATGAACCATGATGACTATAAGTTTGATATTGATTGAAGAAGTTCTTTTTTAAGAAGTTGTTTTCTCTCCGTGTTACTTTATTGAATAGTAGATGCTATTTTCTGATCTTTCAAGAACAATAGAAATGACTTCATATTACTTTCTGACACTTATACAAATTACTTTATATTTATAAAAAGTTTGAATTTATTTTTAAATAGCCCATCGTTGACCGCAAAAGGTAGAACAAAATCAGTTACAATTAGATTATTTATATCTAAGAATTTGATTTATGAACATTTTTTTTTTAAATTATAAAAGTGTGCGCCATTTGCATAGTAGACTGCATTTGCATATATTGTGTAGTAAACAAATCACAAAAGCTTAATTACAAATTACTTTTGTTTTTTTTTCTATATCACGAAAATTTCATAAGATATTTTGATACGAGTAGTAGGAAAATTAATTATACATATAGATTATCTTTGAAAAATAGAATGATAGCATGTGTTATATCAGAGTTGTAATGATATATAAAAGTTACCTGAGGCTGCCGAGTTCCATTAGGCTTGATACACCTGATAAAGAAAGGATTACAACTGTGGAGTGTACTTAAAAGCGAATCAAGCGATTCCCTGAATTTTACGGAAATAGTCGGCGATCGTTTATTGCTAATGTCGCTGCTAAATACCAACTCGTTTGGAGAAAATAATTCTTTTAAAAATGAATTCGCGGATGAAGCTACCAATCGCTTGAAATCTCCAGAGAAAACGTCCCGATTTTTATCCAGAAATCCTGCGATGTCGTACGTCACGACTCCCGCGAAATGTGCTATCCCAAATTCCTTTTTTAAATTTGACTTTGGTTTAATGAAGTGTTCGTCAGTGCCGTGTATCAAAGCTAGTTTCGACAGTAAACTGGCATCAGCCCCCTTGAAGCATAAATTTCAAATTAAAAAATTAATAATAAATTTTAACAAATAATTATCTGAGTACTAGTTAACTGTTAATTAATTACTCATTAATTTACTGAAAATATAAGAACCTTTGGATATATAGTTTCTTCGTCGATCAGCGACATGACGTTCAATGGTTTTACGCCGATCAAATCGATGATCTCTTGGTTATCGGGAAAATCAATATTTGTCCAAGAAATACCTTCGGAGGCGTAACGCTCTTGCTCCATTTTAAAAATGTGCTGCACCACGTACTGTTGCAAATGCTCGTTTGCATAATTGATGCACAACTGTTCGAAACTGTTCGAATCGAAGTTTTCGAACCCGGAGATATCTAGTATCCCGATCGTCGGCGCGCGTGTCTTCGTTTTATTAATGGCGCTGTTTATCTCGTTGAGTAGTTTCTCGAATACCTTTTCGTAAATAAGCTTCGCCAGTGAGTCCCGCACGTCGATCGCTCGATTTTTTGGCAAGTAACTGATCTGCAAACAAAGGCTTGAATTAATTAAAGCTTCTCCGTTCAAATTTGGGCTACAAAAGGTGTAAACTCGAACTCACCACTTGTTCTCCTTTAGCGTAAATACTTTTCTTCGTCAATACGTCAGATAAGGTTCTATCGGGTACACCGAAAAATTCGCTTGAACTTTTTAAAGCAATACTGTCATGGATTTCCGAAGCATCAGCGTGCGCTGTAGACAAAAGTAACTATAAAAAATGATGTTTTTTTTGTATTAATCTACAATATTGTGGTTAAAAAAAAAAAAATTATTAATTTCATGTTGCAAATAAGATTCATGTGACGCACCTATTGTGGTTGATTTGTACTTTAAATTTCCCAAGTGAAGTATTAGAGCGATCAGCTTAACAATGTTAGGAAATACTTCTTTATTGGAATTTATTACTTGCATGGCGGCTTTGACATCTGCCAAAGTTTTAGCATCATTTCTGTCTTTGCACGTATTTGTCTAAAAACATGTATTTAATTTTAAGAAATTTTTAAAGGCCGGTCTTTCTTTATATCTTAAGAAACAATGGTTTCTATTATTTACCCCCTTCAAGTATTTATAATCCGTTGCACTATCAAGATATAATTTTTGTTTTTCTTCGCTGGTAAGACCCGCAAGAATTGCATAAAATATGTGATAATTTCTTTCATTTTTTGATTGGGTTACGATTCTGCTTTTCTCTAGTAGGTAATAGTCAATTCGCGCACCTTCAATTTCGGCGTTTTTATTAAAGTTTATATTTATATATTTTCCGAATCTGGATGAATTGTCGTTCTTTTGCGTCTTTGCGTTACCAAAAGCTACGGACAAAATATTTTAGTGTGTTTCTTTTAGACGAGCACATCTCGTTCATCGTAATATTTATGTAGTACTGAAGAGAAAAGATTATATCAATGATTACTTAAAAAAGATAACAAATTTAGTATCATGTATTACGTTTACAATCGTTGCATTGCAAAATTATGGTGGAATTTTTATACCGAATTGCTCAATGTTAATTTCTGTGTACAAAGCACATATTGCATGACTCATAATGTACAAATTAGGAAATATTAGCTAATCTTTTCTCTTTGCAAATAAATAAAAAAAATTCAACCTTCGAGAATTGGATTAGTTTCGAGAATCTGTTGCTTGATCCAGGAGTGGCCACCTGCACTGATAGCCGTCAAATACTGCAATATCAGTTTTGTACTCTCCGTTTTTCCGGCTCCGCTCTCGCCACTGGCAACAGCCAAATAATTGTACAAAAAAAATTCAATTAGAGTTTAAAAATAAGCGTCGACGAGGCATTTACCTTATGAGGATGCATTGACTCTGCCTAGTATTTTTCATGACCGTAAAACATTTGTCGCTCGTTGCGAATATGTGTGGTATTTTTTCTGCCGCGCTTTTTTCAGAGTAGGCAACCACATGGTCCGTAGAATAAATGTTTAATGCTTGATAAGGGTTTACGGCTATTAACATGTCCCCAATGTACGTCTGTAACCATTGTTAAGTTATTCTTTTATGAAGAGCAAATAATTTTGACTGTCTGCGACAAGCTTCGCCAAGAGAATTAGAAACTCACGTAAATTATTTGGTTTCTGTATCTTAGATGAAGATTGTGTAAAATAGCGTATTCTTGCAGATCTAATAAGTGGATCATGTCATCCACTGGACCTTTTTGTGACCCATGGATGGGTTTTATTATTCTTTCAGGCGCTACCCAGTCAATCTAAAAAAATGTTCATCGCGTGCATGAAAATAATTGTTACATTTTTTTTAATCTGAATTGTTTTTTAATTATTTCATAATAACAGTAATATAATTGCATTGATATAAAGCATTTTTTTGTAGATTAAGAAATCACTCGTCAACGTTTTATATATTACTTTTGATAAATGAAATACTGAATGAAATATATAAAATGCGATGTTATCAATCGTATTAAATAAATATTTTTGATTTGTATATTTTTCAAAAAACATCTTCATATCTTTTATTTTTTATCGAGTATAATATTGAATCGATAAGATGTTCTAACATCTATTTATAATATTGGAATTTTGTAATATTGAAATATTTATTAAGTGAAACAATAAACGGAAAGCAAATTATTTCTATTTTTTTAAGGCGCCTGATATGCATCTTTAATATGAAAAACAATTTAACTTCTAATTTGATGATGTTAATTGACTATTTTAAATTATAATGAGGTACAAAGCATTCTATGATATGTTTTTAACATTAAATAATAACAATTTTTTGCTTAAAATAATTGATAACAATAAAGGATGTATGGGTATTTTAAGCTTTTTAATTTTTATGTTAATTATTGAGCCGTGTTTTAGAGTAGTATTGCGGGCCACCTGATCATCCAAATTTGATCTGCAATTCCTAAACTTAACATATAATTGGTACAATACCACAAATTTACGGGTTGCAGATTAAATTTGGATGAACAGGTGGCCTACAATCTCTAAAAAATCGTATGTGTAGCCCACTATGTCCCGCTCTCCCCTATATAACTATATTTACTGTTTAATTTACTAACGTTTTCAAATCATGTTTGATTAAAACGATAAACGTAACAACCTATCTATATAATATTATATTTAAAGCAGTATACCTATATAATATAATATTATATTTAAAGAAGTATTTATGAATAAAAATTGAAAAAAAATTTGTATTGTTTAATTTAAAGATTACGGATATTGACTGCCACCTTTTTTGAATGTGCTCATTTTTTTAATAAACTGTAAGAATGGCAGATGAAAGCAGTAGAAAGATACATTATTTGTTATATATAAAATATAGATATAGTTAAACGTTATGCTGCTCCTGTCCTCCGGTATCTAAAATACATCTCTCGTATTTCTGTATCAAATTTCTTAAGTAAGTAAACGCCCTTACTCATTGGAATCGAACGATAAATATTGCACAAATTACTGACATATTTTTTTCAGTGAACAATCTCTTCATTTAGTTTTTAATTTTCTCTGGAACTATGCCTTATAACCGTTGATCATTAAAGAACATTTTACCCAAAATCGATACGTTCATATACATACGTATTACATATTAAGTAATTTACTAGTTGAAAAAAGATTCAAATGTACTTACTGTACCATCAATGAATTGCACTTGAATTTTTTTTGCATCGACACGGTAAACCGTAGCACCTTTAGGAATGTCAGACTCCTCCGATTTTGCACTTGCAATCCAAATCTGATCTCCCTGACGATAATCAAAATTCACAACATTATTATCACTCAGTTTTAAAAAGAATTCTTCTTTACTTACAGTGGAGTACATTTTTGAAAAGAAAATTTAATTTTTAGAAACTAAAAAGTAAAGGAAACTAATTGTTCATTTTAAGAAAAAAATTGTATTTCGTTCTTTGCAGGTTACGAGCGCGAAGCATGGTGCTTGCTTCCACGTCTGACGCACACTGTGAAGTCACAATTTTATAACTGACAACGGCAGCTTGTGTTATCATACGTATATAGATATCGATAAGCTAAAAGGTGAATTTCATTATCTCGTGATATAATCTCGCGAAAGTTAAATACCTAGTCGTAGACGTTTCAATCAATAATCCAAATGTAATCTTTGATTTAACCGATTACCTTGTTAATGTTATCTTAAAATTTGATAAAACTCATTTTACGATTTGTAGTTTCTTCCACCTATAAAAAAATATAATAGCTTTTATCGACTTAATTTACTTTTAAAATGCTTGTGCGTTTATTAAGTTAGACGCAACAACGGTTCAAAATTTGTTGTATTATGCTAAAAATACGCACTGCGAGAATACATTAACTTTAAAAGTAAAAGTATATACCTCAATTTTATTAATTTTATATATTATTATTAATTAATTTTACATAATATTTACCTACATTTACTTTATTTAAATAAAAAACACAATGCCTGCACTATATACTACAATTCTGTACACTAGAAAACATTAACAGGATTTTAACAGTGCACTGTACAAATCAATGTTGAGAAAATATTTTGATCCTCCCTACTATTTTAAAACTTTATTTTTCGGCGTACGTATGCTATAGGCACTTTTTCGTGACTGCCTCAAAGTAGCTTAGAAAATCGCGTATTGCAAATCAAAATGCCCGACTAATACTGTTGGGAACAATAAAGAAGTTATGAAGACTTAAAGTTTTTCATGTTGAAATGGATCAAAGGTTTAACGGCAGATTGTTGTTAGCGAGATAAAGGTAAATTAATCATAAAAATTAATTTAAATATTTTCATTTGTACCAATAAAATTTATAAATTTGTCGAATAAAATGTAAGATAATACTGTAAAGCAATAAATAATTATTCTACTATTAATAAGATCTTTTCATAAGTTTTGTTCACAACGAATTCGTATTCACAATGTACGCATGCACATACAATGTGCTATAGTTTGACGTTTACTTAATTCTAATTTGCGTAAATTAAAGGTTGTTGTTCATAAACTGTAGTCCCCAGATGACCGCACATCCCATCAATATTTTTAATTAAAAGAACGTGAGGTAAAATTATAACATTGTGCGGAGTGTAGTAAAGTTTAACTTTTGAAAGTTTGATTGACTCCACCAACAATATCTGCTTAATCGCTGTGACCCTAAAAGAAAATAAATTAAAATTAATTTACGTACTAAAAAATATTTTTTTTTCACTCAATGAACTTACTTAAAGTATATTCCATCCCATTTCGAAGAGCGTAAGGGTGGAAGAATAGTTTCTTTTTCGAAATTTTCAGTGACCTTCAATTCGTCAATTGTAACATTTACTAATTTTGAGTCTGCCTGCGGTTGTATCTCCAAAACGTGTTTACTAATATAAAATCTTATGGCAATCTTGTTATTCTGCACTGTTTTTACGAAAACAGCATAACTCATGAGCTCGTAATCTCCAGACATAAGTGTCCAATCTTTGAATTCCATTGGAACGGTTTGGTTTAAATCGTTAATGAAGTTATTTGAATGTACTATGCACGGTCCTTAAAAGATATTCATATTTGAAAATTAATAAATTAGGAATATTATTAAATTTTGTATTTATATAGAAATTTTTATTAGAAGAAAGTACTCACTTATTCCACCTTTGTAATACTCTAATAAGAAATTAGTGTCAAATATAGTATTTTCTAATACAATATCGTTGTGATTCTTCGGTAGGTATTCTTCATTTTCTGGACCATACCGTATGTTTGTAAGCTCATAAGAGTAGTTTGGATTCATAACGGTCATATTTCCGTAGTTACCAGTCGATGAATAATTTACGTAAATTTTCAAATTTCCTGGCCCTGTATGGTCCGATGTATAAGTTACCTGAGCCATATTATCGATCCTCAAGTAGTCATCGATCATCGCAAATAATGCTAACATTTCATGAGGAACCTTTGCAAAAAATTTTCGTTAATTTACTGCAAAAAGTATGTGGTTATAATAGTCGTGCTTCCCTTACTTTACGATATTGAACGTCCGCTGTATATCTTCTCAATGTTGTACCTTTTACCAAATCGTGCAAACAATTCCAGTCTAATTGTTGAGTAAAATCAATGTCAAGAGGATTCGATTCGTTTCTGAAACAGGATCCAGATTTTGCCTTTTCTTTTATTTCTTCTATTTGTTCTTGGAGAAGTTCGCCTTTTACCGCAGCCTTGATCATTGAATCAGTTACGCAATTATCACCATCAGTGTAACCCATTAATAATGCGATATAAGCATTTGTTTCTTGTTTCGTAGCTCCTTCCGAATTGCTCAAATTTGGATAATTTTGCTCAGCATTAAAGCAAACCTTCATATAAAAAATGAAATGAAGTCTATTAACTAAGAATATTTAGACATTAAGACAGGAAAGTAGAATTGTACCTTCAAATTCTTTTCGCCAGATTTCGTCCTAGTCAGTTCCAGTACAAATGACTTAAACAGTTCCGAAGTAGAAATAGTCGTATTGATATCCCAAAATCGGATAGTTTCGTTCGCAGCTGATTTGCTTTCAATTGTACCTCGGGCACCAACATTCTCATTGTTAGCAGTTTGTTCAAAACTGAAGCGCCAATTCATTTCGATCTAAAAACATTTTGTCGGATAATTAGCAATATTCGAATTTTTAATATCTCGAACAATTAAGCATATAAAAGAAACAATGGATATTTACTTGTGAAGCAGAATTAATTGTACACGGTGAGATTTTAAACAGTTTTCCGCAGGTCGTCGTAGCGGGTGAATTCATCAAGTTTGATATTCCTTGTTCGTATACCATATAATAATAGGGTCCAATAACTTCATTGCTAATTTTAATATCAAATTAAATATCAGAATTACTATAACAAATTGCAAGAAAATCTTGAAAAAAAATTAAAAACTTACAAATTGTTTTGATAGCTGTTTAAAACTCTGAACCATTCTTGTTTCTCAGTACTAAATGATATATCCTCGTTACAGTCGAAAATAGAATACGTGAATTCAAGTCCACTGTCTATCGAGTGCATTACATGTTCGTGATTCTTTTTGTACCTAGGCTCTTTAATTATCGCTGCTGAATGTTTGCAGGTGGGACAATGTACTTTCAATATATCTCCTCTGTCGTTGTCTATCTTAACACGATCAACCGAACGTACTTTTACCCCAGCCACGGAAAATTTAGATTCCGGTACTCTCGGTAAAACTATCTTTAAATTGTAAGTCTCCATGTTAAAGCTAATAGTAGCATCGATGGGAAAAGCAACATCGGTAATCACGTGCCTTTCAATCGCGTGAGTTACATTGGTGAATGGATTAGGGATTGACATTCGATAACAAAGTTGGCGGAAAAATTTCGTTTCGAACTCAAATTTGGCTGTTATTTGATTTTCTTGCTTATAAACGTTCACCTTCAATTTGGTGTACGACAAGGAGGGCAACTCGCTGTAAAACACAGCGGGAATACCAATATCAGTAGCGACTGTCATTTGATATCGATTGGTATAATATACGTTCAACCAATTGAGACTAAATTTCTCTCCAACATCTACCACGCTCTTTGGTTTGTAGCTGTTTATTTTTGTCTGTAAAAATTCTACCAAACTATTTTGGAAGTAAACCCTTACATTCGTTACGTATCCCTTTTCCATGTTCCACAATTCCACGTGAATGTGTTTGTCGAATAATTTGTGACCGTGTGTGCTGCGAAGTAACTTTAGTACCTTCTCTTCGTTTATTTGATACATGGATAAATCATCTGTAATACCTATCTCCTGTATCATAAAGTTTTTAAAGAGCGTCAGGAACAAATTCAGGTTTATTCCATCTAAGTTCCAGTGTATCTACAATCATAATTGACATAAAATAAAAAAATGAATTTTACTTCATGTTTTTGATTTTTAGGTGAATAATAGTAAAAAAAAATACGCACTGCTGAAACTTGTTTGGGCTTCTTTCTAAAGGAAGCGATTTGCTCGTAATAACCAAGTTGCGCCATTCCAGACGCCTCATCAAGATTGAATCCAAATTTGTACGTTTGACCAAAGTTGTACTTAGTATCGAAGAAGTCGTACACAATTGCTTGCGATACGAGAGCACTAAAAGACTTCCTTGGTTTCGTGAGTCGCAGAACTTTTCGCATCATCTCGGCGGTAGCTTTTCTGCACGGCTCCGACGTCTCGGCCATGTTCTTCAACGTGGTGTAGTGGTAGTTGAAGAAATGTTCGTCCTTTTCGCGGGACATCAGAGAGTGAACTTTCATCAAAAGATTCATGTTCAACCGCGGATTCCTGGGCAGCAGAAGCTCGTACGCGGTTGTTCGCAGTGTCAACGGCAACGACCGATTGGCCAGTATGGGCCAGAACAGACCGTACGTTAAATTCGCGTCGTGACTGATCGAATTGGCCACCGCCCACATGGCCGCTATGCGGTACTTCTCGGGTTTCGGGATGTCCACGTTGACGAAGAAAACGTTTTCGCCGCGCACGATCGGTGCCAAGTGCTGGTAAATCCCAACGCCGACGTTTTTCATCGCCATCATGTACACAATTTTCATTTCGTACGTGTTCTCATCTGAAATACATTATGTACCTTGTTAATTACCTACAGTTTAGAATAATAGCGTGTACTTTTAAAAAATACTTCAAAGATCTCGGACTTACTAATGAGACGTTCTCTAAAATGTTCAACGCGAAGTTCTATCAAAATTTCAAAGAATGGGTCTTTAATGTGCTTATATGCTTTATTAAGCAAGATCGAATAGCAAAGAATTGCAGCTTTTCTTACTGTTTTAAAAACATTCGCATCGCTGAATGTTAGGTAAGTTCCAAATTCTTCAACCATCTTTTTCGACGGATTTGTTACGTATAATGGAAGTTGGGTAAGAATATTGACAGCAGTATCGTCATCTATTGCTTGTTCTTTAATAACTTTTTCTGTGAAATTCCATGCCGCAATTGTGCCCAAATGAGGAATTATTTCTAAAAATATTTTTCTGAAAAAAGAATTTCGAAAATAATATAAGTAATCATTTGCACAATTGTTCATACAACCAATTTACAATGGTACAAGTAATCGTACAATCAATTTACAAGGGTACTTTTTTTAATTATTCCGTACGAAGTGTATGGTATTCTTTTTACGTTTTATAGAACCTGCTACATGTGCGCTCAAAGAATTAATATTCACGCGATACATTCCTGTTAAAATTCCCTATTTATATGTACGGAAAAACATAATGTATCCTATTGAGAACGAACCTCGTTAATTCTCCTTTTTCAGACTGACTGAAATGCCTAAGAATGTATAATAATGAATCTGTATCCATCGCACTCATAATTTGATGGAGTTTATCAAAGACGTGTTTGTGTTCTGGGTGTAATTGATTTACATCTATGTGATTTTCTTTTAAATAATCTACCATGATTAGTAAGTACTCCTTAATTTTGCTCTTCAATTGAGCCGGATCCACAGTATTTCCTCGAGAATAGTGCTCATCGTCAAATGTAAAATTGAAACTTCTTGATATCTTATCGAAGTTGTTGTTTGCAAATTTTATGTCCGGCTCATTCACCGATTTTTCCAATTCAAACTCTTGGCTGAAAAAGTTACGACATTTCCACATTAAAAAATACTGCGACAGAATTCCAAATAAATAAATAAATAATAGTGAACACTCACCTGGTTGTTACATATTGAATTCCAGCACTTTTATAATTCCACGGCAAAAAGTGTACTTTTTCAACAGCGGAAATTTTTTTTAACACAAATTCATTGCTACCCTCGTTGTACTCATACTCGTACACTCTCTCAGAAGTGGTGACTAAATCTTCCTGCAATTATTCATTTGATTTAATCGAACGCGCAAAAGTACATGTTTTGTCATACAGACAACAGATTGATAGTTACCTCGGATCTAGTTTCGCAAACGCTGCTTTTGGCATCGCTGAGAACGCTGTGAACGTATCCGTTACAATTCCTCGGCTCGAAAGTTTTTCGGACGTAAAACATCTTCTTACCATCTTGCTCCCTGGTGTAAGAGCTGAGGTCGATCTCACACGTGCCGTGGATGGTTTTCTGGTGGTAACAACCAAAGAGAACAATTAATTTCACTGTTTATACGTTCCCATCAGTCGTTACCTACCTCTAGTGTACGATAACTCTCGGACGTCACGTTGGCCCGTCGGAACGGTACGTGCAATATCGTGGCCACAGATTTTTTTATATTTCGGGACCATGTAGACTCCTTTTGCAGCAACTTTATGCCTTCCTGCCACAATTGCATTTTTTAAATCGGTTGGAAATTTAGTGCAGTCTTAGTTTTTAAGAACTCAATTTTAATGTCCTCGCGGATTGAAATTGTTGGAAAAATTACAGTAATTTCTTACTATAGTTTCAAAATTTTACTAGAGCTTTACTAAATTATTATATCAGCCTGTGACAACATTAAAATTGACTATTGCAAATTGCGAGAGCTTTTATCTCCGTGAACTCACATAAAATAGCCATCAGTACTCACAAGTTGATTAGAACTGCAGTAAACCATGAAAGGCTCTTCGATGGCTATCACCGGGGCATCAAGATCTTGATATTGGCCGTTGGCCTCTTTGTCATCTGGACCATTGTAGATGGTGTGCTTAATGTCCGAAAACTTCAGGTAATCGGCGAAGTCGTAAACCTTGTCGTTAGGCAGCTCGACGTGTCGGTGAAACAGCTTTCCTTGAATTTTCAATTTAGAAGCGAACGGCCTGGGCTCATTTTGACCGGTCGATATCACTGCCGAGTACTTGAAATAATTGACTGGACCTGCAAAAATTGATTATCGTCAATAATTTTCTAGAGACAAGTTTAATTAACCAAGATAGATTTGCATACCTGAATCCTCAGAAGGAATTGTAGCAGTGACCCCAGTATCTGCCGTTGCCACAGCCAGAGAAAGGGCCGCAAATGCTAAATAAAAAAAAATATTCGCGACAATTGAGAAAGTGTACTATCTAAATCTCATTTATATTACTGTATAAAAAAGGTGAGCATTCACTAATTTTATGAAGTGCTAAATCGAAATGTAAAAATTCATTTAAATTCTTCCAGTTCCAAACGATTTACGGACTAAGCGATTAATGCGAAACGGTTTTTTTCTCATATCAGACACTTATTGAAGTGAACTTTAACAAAACTTTAGTAAAGAAAACGACTTTAAACGAAGCAAACACATTTAATTAATCGATGACCTTTGCACTCGAGTGATTAACTTTCACGAGTCGATAAAGAGAAAAAGTTATCTCCGTTGAGATATCACAGTGGCTGTTTTAAAAAGTGTCGGAGAGTCTCAATTCACTGAGTGCCGACAACACGCCAATACGAAAAAAAAGTCTTGCCCGGGAAATTTCCTTGGCGAACGAGCACTCCTTCCTGGCCTACATGGCGAATATTGGCTCTCGCGAGTATAAATTTTAAGTCTACGTATAGCTGGCGGATGTGGCTTACCGGCGAGCGCGTACATGGCGACGGTGCCCATGTCACGGCCAAGACTGCTGGCGCACCGGCTGCTCCAGCCCCTTTTTATATATCAAGGCAAAAACTCGGCTGCGCTTGGAGCAGCGATAACCCTGCCTGGGATCTCGGCTGGCTCTAATCTCCGCAAGCTCAAGATAAAGCTCGCTCCCGCCCGCGTCGGGACAATCATTCTAAAAACTGGTCATTTTTTAAATCGTTTATAAAACGCGTATTTTTAATTACCATTATAAAAGTGAAATGCACTGAAATTTTTTTTCTGATCCGATTTAAATATTGAAAAGCTCGTACGAGCTTATAGTATATAGTATATTGCGACGCTATCACTGTAAAAAATCAGACTGTAATGTTACTATTCTGAAAATATGAAAGTAGCTAATAATCCGACAGCAGTGAAAATCAATGCAGGGTAGTAAAATTATCGAATCAGTTAGTCATTTTTAATGGCCTATAAAATTGTGCCTGAAACACTCATAGCATGTGAATTCAAAATTCGACTTTTATTTTACTATTTCACTCTATTTTCACAAAATTTCACTTTACTAACAATTAGTAAATTTTACTATTAGACATGAAATGTCTTATTAAATAAATAGTACATTTCGATACAAGTGCTCGCTTCGCTCGTGCGCAAACGTCACACGAGGCTGAAAATCACATTCTCGTACACGTATCGAACCGTATTTTTCGATACAGCGTGTGCAAAGTACGATTTTACGCAGCTGATTTCAAGGCAGCGTGCGCAAAGTCGTCGCTTTGCGCACACTTTCTCAAATTCAGCTGCGTAAAATCGTACGTAGTATCACACGTAAAATCACACGTTGTATCGAAAAATACGGTTCGATACATGAGCGAGGAGGTGATTTTAGCCTCGTGTGACCTTTTCAAACATCACACGAGGCTAAAAATCACATTATCGCACTTGTATCGAAATTTACTAATTAATTTTAAAATGTCTTATTATTTAAATGATTTTATTTGAAGTTATAACTAATGGACAAATTAAAATAAGCAAAGTGTACAATTTAAGTTTCTATCAGCTAAAATAGCTTGATTGATTATACTTGATTGTAAACCATTATACTTTATGCTATTCTTGCCCATCTCACTTTAAAATTTCGATTGGTAACTTAATGAGAAGTTGTACGAATTATAAAATTAGCTTTTATGCATTGAAATCAAATGATAAATAATAATAATTAGTAATTTGTAACTTATAATATTTTTTATTGTGACGTTCTTTATTTCCGCCTGGAACCACCTTAATGTAGTATCGAACGTCTGAGCTTTTAGCATCTGCCGATCGATCAATTTTTTTTATCTAATGTTCATGTTTGGGCTATTAATTTTTGATAATGAGCCGTCTTAAGCAATGTGTTTTCCAATACTGGGATGCCTCTATATAGAGGCATAATATATATAATATATATTTAAATATATATATTTGGTTCAATGAATTATAACTATCTGGTTTGAACCGTGTTGTCATTTACATCATTTAGTAATCGATAACTTTTAATTATTATCGCATAAAATAAGATAAACTCTATTTCTTCAGAATTCTTTGTAAATTAACTTTGCTTTTTGAAATCGTTGAAACTTTTTTCACTTGAAACATATTTTATAGGTTAATCTTAAAGAATGTTTACTGTAATGTACGTATTAATTGAAATTTTTTCTTAAAAAACATATTCCTATTATAAAGTAATTATCTTTTTTTACTAGCCTTCGTTAATGTATTCTTATTTATAAATACACACGATTATTTTAATCTTACATCTAGCTTAAATTAGAATTTGATAAATATGTAAGTAAATAATTAATTTTGGTTTGGAGCAAATCTTAAATGCTGGACAGCAAGATACAAACAGCAGACTGTTTAACAAGTTACTTTATAGTATTTGCTTTTATAAGGCATTTTAAGTTCAAGATTATGACCACAACTTTCCACGCATACGATGATTAAAGTATCCAACTCATTTTTTTACAAATGAAGAAGTAAACAACTCAGATAATGCTACACGCGCTAAATTAAGGATTATATTAAGAAAGTTTCTATTCGGTAAAAAGGACATTATGTCATATATAACTGCTATTTAAATATATCATTTACATTCTTTTTTTAAATTAATAAAAATGTCATACAAAATTTAAATCCATGAAAATAGATACATCTAATTAAAAATGTCATTAAATCGTAATAATAGAATAACACAATTATTTTATTACATTATGGTAATATTCAAATTAACAAAGGTATTAAATTTTGTATAAGTAATACTGCAGCTTTTAAATAAGTACAATAATATATATTTTGCGAGAATCTTCAAATTTTATCTCAACTGAAAGTTTCGTAGTGATCAAAAATTATCTGCAGAAATGAATCGCTTATGCAGGTTTAACCTTCGATTAAATTATCAATGAACATAAAGGATAAAATGCTTAGGTCAGTCGAAAAAAAGTTATTTTAAATAACTGTTTTTTAATAATTAAATAATTAATAACATTCAGTAAGAATCGTATTTTTCATTATATACATTTTAAGGGCGATAATGCATGAAAGACAATCATCGCTTACCAAAATATATAAATATTTTAACTTTTATAAACGATTCAGCTGTGTGGTTTGCGGAGGTCATTGATTTTTTATTTAAAATAGGGGTTAGGCGATTGATACCTGCTTTTATTTGTAGATAAACATTTTTAAATCGATTTTTCGACGTACTCTTGAACCTAACTTATAATTCATATCTTAAACACCAACAAAAATGTGGGGTATATTCTGATTCCTTTTAATTTATCATTGAGGATGATTGATGTAAATTCAAGTAGAAATAGTAATTAATTTTAAAAAACAGTTCCATAAAGGGAAAAGAGAGAATTTTAGATTAACGGTAAGTAAAGTGGTCTGTTTAAATTTTAACAGTGTAAATTAGTCATCGATTTTATTTGTTATATATCTTTAGGCAATATACTTTTTCTATTTTACTTTTAGATGGCTATATGGTATGTAGTTGTGCCCTTCATAAAAAATCGACTTCAACTCTTTCAAAATTATTTTGAAATATCTTGACAGTTAACTCTGCTGTGCTGCTGCAAAAAATAATGATATTAATAAGTATTATATACTTCTTGTTCTCTATTTGTTCAATGAAAGAAACATTAATTGAAGCTGTTAATCAATCGTTCGAAAATGTTGCCTTGTTGCATAATAAAGACGATAAAGACGATGCTGCTGTACTAACGGTAAGTTTTTTTTATTAAAAACAATGTTTTATCTTAGTACAAATAAATGAAAATATTATTACAGGAATCAATTCTTGACTATTGCTTTGAAAATGACTATGTATTTTTGACGCATCGAAAATATGATATTAGTGACATTTTAAAAGTAGCTTCATCTAAATCATTTAAGTTATTTGATATAAACAATGAAATATTCAGTAATTATAAACGTATTCGAAAAGTTTATATTTTAGATGAATTACTTGTCAGTAAAAAAAATTACCCATCATCAGGAGTTGTTATTGACATTATGTCTGATATGAATTTGACAAAAATATTAGAAAATATGAGATACTCTATTTGGTGGAATAGTCAATCACCTTTCTTATTAATAAATAAGAATCCGCACGAACACTGTGAAGCATTTAACCATTTGAAAATTTTATGGGATTTTAAAATTTTATCAGCAATGTACATTTGCAGAGAGGCTCATAATGAAGTTGGGCTTTATACTTTTAATCCGTTTACAAATTCAGCACCTAAGTATTGGCGAAAAGTGCAAGTTCTCAATGAGCACTGGACACTGTTTAAATTTCACCTTCAACAAAATTTCATAGATTCGGAACTTTGCGATATTTTGTACTTCGACAAGGGAAACAGTTTAAACGGTTACAAACTGAAAGCAGAATTAAAACATGGTGATCATGAGTATGATGAGAAAAAAAATTATTACGACAGATGCATAAGTTGGTCGACTGAAATAATTTGCACAGTCCTAGCTTACATAAATGTGACTATTGAGGTCGAAAAGTCGGAAATTGCCGGTAGTATTGATGAAAATGGCAATCCGCAAGGGCAACTTCTCGATATACACAATGACAAAATTGATATAATAATATCTATTTATTATGTGCGCTCTTATTGGAAACTAATGGCATATCCCATTTTTTTTCCTTTTAATTATGTACTGTGTTTAGCAACCCCTATAAGCTTAAAGACCAAACTCTCATTTTTTTTCGAATCGAATTTTTGGTTAATTTTGATTTCAGTTTGTACATCATGCGTTTTTATTTTAAAAAATGTATTACAAGAAACTACAACTTTAACAATTACTAAATTTATGCAGATGATGCTTAGCACTCCCTACGTAAAAGTCCCTCTCCGTTTTTGCCCTCGAATAATACTGCTCATCGCAATCATGGTCACAGCTGCAACAAGTTCTTTTATTCAAGTCCACTTAAACTGGTATAGTGCCTTGCCAAAATACGAATCAAATGTGAAGTCTGATGATGATTTAATTAACTTAAATCATACTATGTACGGATTCCACTATATAAAAGACTTATTGCCGCATAAATTTATTAAAAAATTTAAAGGTTTTGATGATTTAAGTACTTGTTTAGACATGATGAACATGGGTGAACAAGTGGTTTGCGTGGCTGACGAATTTACTTTAGATTCATATGCCTGGTGGAAGAATCCTTTAATTTACAAATTAAGGAGCAGCTTATTTAACAGAGGAGCATCGTACGTTTTCGCAGAAGATTTTCCGCTTATCTACAAGGTAAATATGATTGTGCAGAAAATGCGAGAGGGAGGATTAATTACATTTTCATATAATAAATTTCTTCATTATAATAATATACGCATTCGGAATATTCAAGTAAAAAAACAAATATTTGAGTTTGAAACTATGAACGTAAAAAGACTGCACGTGTGTGTCTATATTTTATTGGCCGGTTGGACATCAGCGGTGGTTGTATTTGTAGTAGAATTTTTGGTATGTAAAATTAAATTTGAAAAATTGAATAAATTTTTTAGAAAAATAAAAACAACTATATCGCACTGAAAAAGCTATTTTATGAACGTACGATGCATATATATTACCAATAAATGTGTCTATTATTTCTACCACAAATCTTACGCTACAATATTAGGCAGTTAAATAATGTGTCCATATAGCTATCTGCGAAAATTTCTGATCAACGACATGTAAAATGTAATATAATTTATTTTTAATGTGTGGATGAGTAAGTACTTTTTTAATAAAAAATTTAATTTTTTACATTCCAGCCTATGTACAGATAACTGCGTTTACTTCCATAGAGTTTACTTTATGTAATCGATCTAGTTAAATAAATAAATAAATAAATATAAATTAATATGTAAACTAATAAAGTTAAAGAAATATAAAATGTTTAACATATTTTATTATTACCCTTTTTAGTATTTTACTGTAAAAATAGTCTAATTCAAATTGCGAAAATACATTTTAAAAAATGTTCAGTTTTTAAAGAAAAATTAATCTTGGATTTAATACATCTGAAAATTATTTTAAGTTTTCTCTTATTAGTACTGGATAAAACGATTATATAAAAAAAGCAAAGAAAAATGTATAGTAAACACTGCATTTATTAAAAATTCCTCTAAACATTTGCATACATTATTATTAGTTTTTACATTATTTTTTAGAAAAATAATTGTATCTAAAAGGACTTTAGGTATATCCGCTGCTGGCATGTACACTCGGCTGAAGTGCGCGGAAATTTCCAGAAATAGTCAATCGTACAATACGATCATTACCGTTCCGTACTGATGCGCGTAGTATCCCCATTCTGAAAGGTAAAAAAAATTTATTTCTCCGCCCCGCAATTACAAAATATTTAAAGCTGATGCTCAAAGTTTTTAAATGTTTAACATTTGCCTCCGATAAAAATAGAATCGATGTCCTCTAATTCAGGCGCATTTTTCCCGCCAAACATCAACGAGTAATAGAACAATCCAACGAACGGCACCTCCGGGAAAACCTCCTACACGCACTGCACGACGTTGCGACTAACGCC
The DNA here is from genome assembly GCA_035586675.1 of Eurytoma californica. NCBI lineage: Eukaryota > Metazoa > Arthropoda > Insecta > Hymenoptera > Eurytomidae > Eurytoma > Eurytoma californica. Next base: position 16,981,611 of record JAXIUT010000048.1, on the reverse strand, counting down.
GCAAGGGTGACGGGAGTGATCGCATTTGTAATTGTAAACGGCCTCGGGCGGGATGGAGAACAGCAGTCTGGAAGGTTGCCTACTGTGATCGCACTTGTCGAAAACGCACTTGGGCGAGAACAGCAGCCCGAAGCAGTGCCGTCTGCGCGTCACCTTTCTCTTCAGCTCGTTAAGCTTGCGCTCGAAATCTTCGCGTTCCGTCGAGCAGCTAAACGACGCAGTCCAGGACTCGACGCTAGGACGTGATTCTTAAAGCTACGAGTTGATGTCTGCTGCTTTCGTGATTCTCGCTGGAGCTATTGGTCAGTTCGAGCGCTTCGCCGAACGCATACATCCAGTTCATCTCGTGGCCATCCGGAACACTGACGGAAGAATTAATTAGGGCCATGATATTATGTACACTAGTGCACTAGAAATACATCGGAATTTAATTTTTCAGCAGTGATGTTATCGGTCTTTCTAATCGTTTGAAAAGTCTGCTACCAATTTTTATGTTTTTAATATATTTCTTGTAGGTACAGTTAATTGGTTTAATTATGCTACATTTACAAACCGATCGATTCACAAGTCGTGGTAGATAATTAAAAAAAAAGAAAAAGTCAAAGATGCGCAGAGAAAATTAGAGGCAGAGATAAGAGAGATAAAGATAATTTCAATAAAAGGCAGAAACAGCGATCCTATTGTAATCAGAGCGAGATTCTCAGACACAGAGATAAGGACATAAACTGCGAGGTAAGAATATCCAATCTAAGTAAAAATCAAGCAAGCAGGACCCTCCTCCATCCATACTTAGTACAAATAGGTACAGCTGTTACTGTGCAGGGTGATTAAATGTACCGAAGCTTAGGGCATTCATACAATTAAAAAAATTAAGTACCTGTTGCGAAGCTTGTTTAAAATTCGAATGAGTAAAAAATGGGAATTGACATTTCCAAACAGTAAGAACGTATAGACTTTGAATACTCGCAATTACTCAAGCCAAGTTCTTCAACGAAGCGCTCACCCTCCACGTCGAGATTTTTACGAAAACCAAAATCATTTTGACTGGAGAGCGTAGCCTCGTATATGCGATTTCGCTGCCCTACAGTTGGGAAAAAGTATACGAGAATACTTTTTTTATTTATCGATTCGACATTTTTTCGATCTTTTGCATCATAGATCTCCACATTTTCGGTATAATGATATTCGGATACCAGATATACTATGTTATCTTTGCTTTGTGGTATTTTCATGCTCATATTTTTCAGCACTGAAATTCAATATCCATCCGGTTAATTTTATTATAGTATACATAAAAGGTGTATGCTAAATTGCTAAATGTTTAATCACAATCTTCCGGTTTAAGGTACCTACGAAAACTGTTTTCATATATTAACAGTGATGTCATCGATTGATAAGAATTGATATCTATCAAGTTGACCAGATTGTCCAACTCGAAATAAGTAGAGCTCCTGTAGATATTACCTGCTTTTCTGTAGAGAAATGTCGCATTAAAAATTACTAACATTGCATGAAAATTTAGAGTACCGGCAAAACTGTATCATTAAAAATATAAAAATTTATTATAAATTCATTTCATTTTTTCAATTTTCACCTCAGAATTAAAAATTAACAAGCTGTTACTTTTGTGCATGTTATAAATAATTCATGACAATTTGATTTTTGTTACAATTTTACTTTTAGATTAAAAAGATTTAATATTAAAAATCATATAATTTAAAATTTTATTTGCAAAAAATAATGATAATATAACATTGAAATAGTTATAGTTATAGTTCATCAATTTTTGTCCTTCGATTTCATTTAAATTATTAAAACTCCAAAAAATTGTTTTCATTCATCGGAAATACTGCAAAAGTATTTTACCTAGAGGGAATATCTGGAAATGTGCGAATAAATGTGCTGATCTTCGCAAGGCACCTGAAATGCCCTAGTTTCCGCCGCTAAATTGAAACGCGCTTCTTTCTTAAGAGGCAACGGTGTACGTTCTATTTCTAATATAAATAAATCTTATAAATGTATACATTTTCAATTTTTCGATACTAACTTGCACACCATGGTGATATCGGATAAATCTTTGCCTTCATTCTCGCAGTCGCTCTCCACTACGTCCAGGTGTGAATGCTCCTTATCGGTGCGGGCGAATTCAGAGTTCGCGCGGAGACGAGGAAGCACCTACTGTCCTACCAAATGTCAATTATCGAGGGCAGCCGCACCAGTCCTATAAGTGGAATAGAAGGGATGTCTGCAGCGGCATACGGCTTCGGGCAATTGGCTACGGGTGACGTGACCTTGGCGGATGGATCGTGCTCTGCACGTCACCAGCGACCAATAGGACGATGTCATCGGCGACTAATCGCCCGCGGCTGAACTCTGTTCGTCTAGGCCTACAGCGTGAGGCGGGAAAAGCTAAGGCTTACGTGAACTACTATTTTCACCTGAGCCGCGTAGATAGTTTCTTTTTTACTATGAAAGTAATTTGTGTAGAATTTATTTATATGTTATAAAAAACAGTGCATTAACTCTGCACAAACTCTGCACAAACTATGTACAAATTCTGTATACATTTGCAGATACAAATTTTTTCTATTCTTTTCTATAATACCCCAGAAAGGGTACGCAAAATCTTTAAAATTTCTATATAAAACTTGAATAATTTTTTGCAGAAAATTTACTTAATTTTTCTTTTTCTTGCTATTGTCTCAATTTATGCAGAATTTTGCAGACTATATATGCATAAATGTGCATAATAATGATCGTGGATAAAGAATCATCGACTTGATAAAACTATCAATGGAGTCCACATAATTTTTAAATATTTACTATTTTATATATATTTTTATTTATTTATTATGATTTATTCAATTATAATTCAACGAACTAAGAAGTATGTCGTAATAAAATTGTGTCGTTCAGGAAAAAATTATACAAATACATTTTTTAAATTATCGAATCAGTTGTCAAATTGTATCAAACTTAATATTTTTGGAGATAACAACAATTTGCAAAATAACTCAAGTCCACTTCGGGAGTTCATCTATTACATAAGTTACTTATTGTCCTATGTAATAAAGGATAAAATGTTGAGCAGACGATTGAACATATTATAACAAACATTTTGTATTCATTACTAATGACGAGGTCAACATTTTCTTCGTTTTTTATACAATCTGTACAAGAAGAAAAAAAACTTGCAAAATAGAATAGTACTTCAGGTTTGTTTACTAAATTTCGTTTTCAAATATTTCTGTCCGCGTTATTTGTAATCATGCACGTAACTTAAATTACTCCAATTAAAAAAATACATATTTAAAATAATCTTATCCTACAAAAAAGAATAAGAGCGTCGACTTTTGAATTGACGTAATAAACGAGTTTTTTGAAGGATATATAAGGCTAAGACTTACTCAAAGACTTGCACCGCAAGAAGCTAACATGACGTGGACACCGGTGGACAGTTCAAAAATCTGCGCGCAGGATGGATCTCACTCGGCATGTTCGCCATCTGCAATGGCACTTGTGTCCTTTATAGTTCAATATTTTGGTCAATCTAACGATAACTATAAATTGAATACCGTGAACAAAGATGAAAAGGAAGAGTACGACTTCATCGTAGTTGGGGCTGGAAGTGCGGGTTGTGTTTTAGCTAATAGACTTTCTGAGATCAGCAATTGGCGAGTGAGTACTAATTCATTTAATTTGTTAAATTAAAATAAGTTACCAGATTATTATAAAAAAGTTTTTTAAATTATCATTTACGCGTAACTTTCAATTGTCTCTTACAAGTGAATACGGTACTGTTCACTTGTAAGAGTACTATAAAGGTACTCTTGTTATTTTGCAACATTTAAAGTAGAAAACTATTATAATACTTTTATCAAGTTTTAGATTCTTTTAATATAGCACAAAGTTCGTGCTCATCGCTATTTTAATTAAAAATAGATTTATTAATATAATATACTTGTTATATATTGCTAGGTTCTCTTATTGGAAGCTGGCGGAGAAGAACCATTAGTAGCAGATGTACCATCGTATGGATTGTTTTTGCGAGGAAGTAACATCGATTGGGGCTACCGTACGCAACCCGAAAAAAAGGCCTATCGTTCAAAACGAGGACAAGCCCTCGGATGGGCCCGAGGAAAAGTAGGCGAATTTTCTGCACTTTGGCATTAAAAAAAAATGTTATTATTCATTTTTACTAAATAATTATTTCTGAAAATTTTATTCTTAATAGACTATGGGCGGATCTAGTGTTATTAATTATTTGCAATATATTCGAGGACAACCTCGAGATTATGATAACTGGGCATCTATGGGTAATCCTGGCTGGAGCTACGGGGATGTTCTACCTTATTTTAAAAAATCAGAAGGCAATCGCGATTCCCGAGTAAGTTAAATTTAAAAGTATAAATCTTAATTACGATTTACTCGATTTTTTTAAATTTGAGATAACCTGACATTTAAACAGTATATTATAATATTGCTTTTCCATCTCAAACATCATCATGTTCTTCATTGATTAAATTAAGACTGCACACTTATAAAACATAATAACACACAAGGACTTATGTAGTAACCTATACAAATATACTAAACTACATATTTAATCCAAATAATTCCTATAAAAATTGAAAATGAGGACTAATAGCGTTATGCCAGGAACGGATGTTTCAATGTAACGTAATCATTTATAACAATGTATTAAAGAATATATACAAAAATTATCATCTCATACCGTACTTAATAAAACGCTAAATATTTTTCCTGAGTAACATAATTTCAAAGTTCCGGACATAGACTTTCCTAAATGTTTTTGCTAAAAATTTGTACCACTCTACGGATAATAGAAAACTGGTAAGAAGTTTCATCTTTTGCAATTCAACCTTCCGATATAAAGTAAACTGAATATCACATAAACATAAAAACTAAAGTTGAGTCTATATGATGGACAAAGAAATTCATAGATATAACTTTATTATAACTGATAAATTTTAAGGTAGTGAAAGCAAACCCCGAATACCACAACACAGACGGCTACCAAACAGTGGAATACTTTCATTACACCGATAAAAACTCTAAAATGTTAATCAAGGCTTGGAATGATATTGGTTACAAAACTATTGATCCCAACGCTAACAAGAAACATGTTGGCGCAGTAAGATATCAAACTACTTCGAGAGATGGTCAACGTTTAAGCACTAATGGAGCCTTTATTCGCCCTATAATTGACAAAAGAAAGAACCTCGTTGTGCGAACTAACGCCCATGTAACAAAAATCATAATCGATCCAGCGACAAAAACTGCAACAGGAGTTGAATATGTTTTGACAAATTCAAGGTAAAAAACAATCGTTTTTTTCTACGTATACGCTATACAATACATTAGTTAAATTCTAGATAAAGGATATACCTACACATTAGGTCTCTATTCAATATTTTGTTTAAGATGCTTACTAATATGCATCGTGACTTTACAGCGACAAATCGACGAAAAAGGCAACTGCTACGAAAGAAGTGATCGTCTCGTCAGGTTCGATTAATTCACCAAAACTGTTAATGGTGTCTGGCATTGGGCCGTCGGAGGAATTGAAAAGCGCTGGAATAAAACTGATACAAAAACTGTCGGTTGGCAAAAACCTTCACGATCACCCGACGATAGATGGATTTTTTATAAAACTGGATAAAAATTCCCAAACATTGGTTGATGTTGACGTGATGAAAAACCGATCCTTGGAGTATTTAAAATCGCAAGACAATGAGATTTCAGCAATGGGCCCTCTGTCAGCAGGTTGTTTCGTTAAAACACACCTCGAAGAAATACCGGATTATCCAGACGTGCAGTTTACATTCGCCGGCATCAACATAACGGTAAAAATCGTAACAATAAAAACGTACTGCTGACTAAAAACGTACACTTCGCAAAAAACACTAAACTAATCTCTATCCTCAAAGGATTATTTATCACTCGTGCAAGAGGCTGAAGGCACCGCTCCACTTCCACTGGCTTACTATACCGGTATCGACATACGTCCAGTGCTAATCGCCCCCCAAAGTCGAGGAGTGTTGAAGCTGAACAAGACTGATCCAGTGTGGGGCAATCCGCTGCTCTATCCTAATTACTTCGACAATCCACGCGATCTAGACGTCCTAGTAGCTGGTATTCGCATCGCGCGCAAGCTCTTCAGAACAGAATCATTTCGTCGTCACGGGTACAAGCTTTTGTCCAAGCCTCTACCGTCGTGCAAGATGCATAAATTCGATAGCGACCAGTACTGGCGCTGCGTGGCCATGGAGTACACAAGTACAATTTATCACTTCGTAGGCACTTGCAAAATGGGCCCGCGTAGCGATCCAGATGCCGTGGTGGACGCGGAATTACACGTTCACGGTATTAAATCGTTAAGAGTGGTAGACTCCTCTATTATGCCCATTATTACCAGAGGGAATACAAACGCTCCTACTATAATGATAGCTGAAAAGGCCAGCGATTTGATAAAAAAATGTTGGCAATGAAGAATTCGCAACTTTTAAATAATCACTACATTATGCAATACCTAACAGTTAATATAGTTTGTTATAAATTTTGTATACAATGCAATTTCAAAAGCTAAGACGCTGGTATACCCTCATCGAATTTGTCAATGTACAATCAATATTATACATGGAGAACATCAAATCAAACTGGAACATATGTATATCAATTACATGCGTAATTACAATTTCGGTCGGGGAATGAAAATTAGCATTTACCAAAAATAAAAGAAAAAGAATTATTTATATTGACTTGGCTTGATTACTTATACAAATAATACAGCTAGTAATCTGTGAACAATACCTCGGTCGATAATATAAATAAAATTTTACAAATGGTATTAGTCAATATTTAATACGCCATATAATTAGTAACATTCAAAATTTGACAATTATAATCTCTACAAGTTGAATATTGTAGATGGTCACACAATTTAATAAAATACTCGAAAAATCTTTGTACATTTTCAATTTTCTCCTATGGTCATAATAAGCATGAATGTTACTCACATTTGAATTAATTGTTGTCGACATTAAAAAACTGGTTCTCGCTTATCTCAAAATTATTAACATTAGAAACATTTTGCATAAATACTTAACGTTATATATGTATGTTTTAAGTAACGCAATTTACTTACATTGGTGGTACTTATAGTGTTTGTAAAAGAAATTAACTCTGCAAAATTCACTAAAAAGCGACACGTTTCATAATTACATTGGCAAGAAAATATTCGCTAAAAATTTTAAATTAAAGTTCACGAAAACAACAGGAAATATTAAATATTTAAACAATCGTACACAATGTTAAAATAATTTAATGACAAAGATTGTTCGATTGTATGAGTCCACTAATTGTGGAGTCGACAAAGTTTCGATGACAAATTTATCTTCTTATTACCGGTTTACAAACGGATCATCGAAGGAAATTCGTAAACCGTGAATAAAATCTTAAAAATCCATCACCGAAACGCTGTCGACACCGCGATTTATTGATTCATATTTCAATCAAACCACCTGTAAAATTAAATGCAATACTATGATTTACCAACATTTACGTAAAAAAAACGATAAGGTTAAAATCGCAAGATGCACAATTATTACTTTTACATACACTAGTTCTTTGAGTACATTGTAATATAATTAAACTATTAATTTTTGAAAATGATTGCAGAACTTCGTTTCATTTACAATATTTCTTCAGCAAAGAAATAAATTGTGTTAAAAGTTACATTTTGTTATAAAATGTAGTATGAATTTTCTGCACGATTAGCCAATCATTTCTACTTTTTTGGTTTAATTTTTTTCGCTATTTAATAAATCAATTCTATAAAAACATAATTCGAAAAAAATACGCTACATTAATATATATACTCAGACATATAACAAACTATGTCAAAAAACATTAAAATCTCGCCTAAAATTGCTGATTAATCTAAAAATATTCAATCTTCAGATTCAATGAATTAAAATACATTTAAGTCGATAGTTTAAAAGAGCGTCACTTTACGCTTATTTCGCCGTCGTGTCATTTAAGAAATATTCTTTAAGCTTCGACAAAGCTTTGCTCCTATGGGAAATTGCATTTTTTACCTCCTTCGGCAATTCGGCGTATGTAAGTTCCTTGCCTTCGGGCTGGAAGCATGGATCCCAACCAAAATCTCTGCTGCCTCTTGGACTAACTATAGTCCCTTGTGTACGACCTTGAGAAAAAATGTAAAATAAGTAATGGAATTATTTTGGATTAATTATAATTGAATCATTACAAAAAAATAGAAATAATAAATTCATGCGATGACAGATTAAACATACGGGACATATTACAGAAAGATGCTGTATCGCCCGCAAATAAAAAATTTTTTTACTAATTCGTTTTTCAGTTGCTAAACAAATTTATTTCGAAAAACACTTGTTGTACTTATACGTTTAAATAAGGATTTATGACGTTTATTATCTATATTATTAAAATTTTCGAAAAAAATTGTTCAGAAATAGTTTTTTTCGGCTGTTTTTTTAAACTGCATCATCAACGACGTAGTAAACAGCAACTTCTTATCTACAATTATTAATATTTTTTATTTTCACACTCTCCGACATCTTTGGAAATTCCCATCTGCGTTGTTAATAAGCATCTAATTAAAAAAAAATTAATAGCAAAGCACAGTACCAAGATTATATACACCAGAAGTAGGTTACCTTGAAACAGTAAAACTGGATCATCGGGGTTACCCTCGCAGTAGGCGAAAGTGCAGACGGCCTGTGCCCCCTTGTCGCTGAATCCTGAGAGCATTTTGCAGAGTCCCTCGGGGCCGAGTCTGTCGAGGAACCACTTGATGTAGGGCCCGGGCAGGCCCTTGAGCGCGTCGAAGCACAGGCAGGTGTCTTCGATGATGACCGGGCCCTGGACCAGCTCCGCCGCCGTCTTGCACTTCTTTATGCAGATCTCGTCGATCTCGCCCTGGTACTCCGGCAGGTCGATCTTGCGGCTGGTTATCTCTCGAGGGAAGCCCTTGCCGAGGATCGCCACGAACTCCTCGAGCTTCTTCGCGTTCCCCGTCACGAATACGATCGGCTTCGACATGCTGGCAAAATTATTTCACAAATATAAGTAATTGTTAACTGATGATTGTTTCGAGTTTTGCCTTAAAAACCAACTTTTAAAATACGATGTTAAAATGGTAATCACTATAATGCGATTATATACTGCAGTCAGTGTACAGATGAAGTCGATGCAGATGGATAATGACAGTAAAGTTTTTTAAGCAACGAGTCTCACCGTCGTATTGTAAAATTCATTACATCAGCAAATTCATTCCAGATTGAATTACATTTAATCGCAGTAGTTACATCGCGAAAATTTATTGGATCAGCAGTAGTCGGTTTTAAATTACATGGTACTGGTTGAATAAATAAGGCACGTATTTATTTGAAAAAGGTAATTTTATTTTAATTAACGGTGCTTAATAATTTTTAGTTAAACTTTATTCGTTTTTTTTTCATAATAGTTATACCTAGAGAACCAAGCGATATTTATTCGATGGGCATTGATGGCAATTATAGCATCCCCGACAGCTGCGACGTGCACGCAACTCATCGGTCTTTTGGAATAGAGAGGAGAGAGGATACGATATTGTAATCAGTGTTCAGCTAATAAACACCGCGTGGTTTTCTCGATGATAACATTTATTCCTGAACAAAATGAGATAAACAATTTTTTTTACTAAAAATGAGTAAGTGCCTTTTATTCTCTGCTGTCGATCTATTCTCACTAGTAGCAAGATATTTTGCACAATTATTAAACATTTTTAACTATAATTTGCTCATAATTATTGTTGTATATTAAATTGTTATTATTAAACTATAATAATGCACAGGAAAAATAGAGCGTTAAAAATATTTTTAAATTGAGCACTAAAATACCTTTCAGTTGGCAGTATGAGTGTCTGTTAGAAAATACGGCGTGATATTCATGTTGTCGGCGCTAACAATTTATGAGCAAATATCAACAGTCTTTTAATTTAACATAAATTAGTTGACAAAATAAATCATACATTAATATTAAAAAATCACTTCATCTAGGAAATATTTATGATAAATAAATAGTAATAAATACCTGGAAAATCCTCGAGAAAAGTTCAGTCAGGGGAAAACGCAGGCACACGGCGGCGTGTCTTGTTGCAGCAGTGAGGCCAACATCACAAAGTTTCAATCTTAAAGCTTATATGACATATGATAACAGTTTATTAATTTCTTCAAAAATACAAAATGTAATAACGTAAATGTTTAAAACTTGCTTGAATTAAAGAAAGAGATAAAAAATAAAAATCAATAAATAAATTATATTATAATTGCCATATCACTATATATTTTTTAATTTGAAGTACTATATACTTTAATTGATATAACAAAAACATAATTTTTTACCTGCTAATTTGAAATGTGATGAAATGTGATGAGTTACGACTACGAGGTCGTATTCGCGTTGCACTCGCAAATCAGGGCACTTTGAAATTTCCGCTTCTCTCGAATCTCGAGAGGTCGTTTCGCCAACGTAACGGGAAGCGCGCAACTTCGTTTCGTACATGTTTGCACCGCCGAGAGCAGAGTGGTGAGCCCCAGGAAGGATAGGAATTGGACATCGTACAGTGACTGCCCCGGATTTATTCAAAAATGCCGAGTCAAGAGGTCGTCACGACGAAAGTCGTGGTCCATCCGCTGGTTCTACTCAGCGTAGTGGACCATTTTAATCGCATGGGAAAAATTGGCAACCAGAAGAGAGTCGTGGGTGTGCTTCTGGGTTGTTGGCGGGCCAAAGGAGTCCTGGACGTGTCAAACAGCTTTGCAGGTTAGGTTCACCACTACTCGCCGCTTTAACTTGTTGTTTTTCTCTGCTAATACACTTATTTCAGCGTTTTTCATCATTTGCTGCACTTACATTTTTAACAAGTTTATATTGAATCATCTAAGTTGATTCTGAAACATTGTACTTGTTTGTTTGCAGTTCCCTTTGATGAGGATGACAAAGACAAATCAGTGTGGTTCCTTGATCATGATTACTTGGAGAACATGTACGGAATGTTCAAAAAAGTTAATGGTAAGTTATATCGGTGCTGGTGTCTAAAAAGATTCAATTTTGTTTGTTTTGTAAACTTATTTACATTAGCCACTCTAGAACAACTCTTATATTTAAAACAATTATAAATTCTAAACAAAGTATAGTACTTACTTATCAAAAGTATTTACAATTTGCTGAAAATGAAAACTTAATTTTACTAAGCAATTGCATATTGAATATAGTTATTAACAATAATTTTTATAAAATCTATTTACAGCAAGAGAAAAGGTAGTTGGTTGGTATCACACGGGACCTAAACTTCACCAAAATGATGTTGCAATCAATGAGTTGATTAGAAGGTACTGCCCAAACTCAGTACTGATAATTATAGATGCTAAACCAAAAGATTTAGGACTTCCCACAGAAGCTTATCAAGCCGTCGAAGAAGTTCACGATGTAATAATTATCTCTAATATGAATTTGTTTAATATTTATAGACAATATTTATAATTAATAATAAATATTTTTATTGTAGGATGGATCACCAACATCTAAAACTTTTGAACACATCCCGAGTGAAATTGGCGCTGAAGAAGCAGAAGAAGTAGGTGTAGAGCATTTACTAAGAGATATTAAAGATACAACTGTTGGCACCCTAAGCCAAAGAATTACGAACCAATTATTGGGTTTGAAAGGACTACATGCACAAATTGAAGAGATTAAAAATTACTTGCTCAAAGTTTGTATCACTTTTATAAATTTAGTTTTAGATTTTTGATGTACTTGTAAATTAATTTAAAAATAATGTAAAATTTCAGGTGGGTGATGCAAAACTGCCAATCAATCATCAAATTGTTTATCAACTGCAGGACATTTTCAACTTGTTACCTGATATGACACAGAACGTATTTGTAGATTCTTTGTATGTCAAAACAAATGATCAAATGCTGGTTGTGTACTTAGCAGCTTTAGTGAGGTCTATTATTGCACTTCATAATTTGATCAATAACAAGTTGACGAACCGAGATGCAGAGAAAAAAGAAACAGACAAAAAAGAAGTGAAAAAAGATGAAAAGAAAGAAGAAGAGAAAAAAGATGAAAAAGAGAAAGCAAAAAAGTGAAGTGAAAAGTATGTGAAATAATATTTTTTAAAATCAATTAATTAAATAGGTTTTGCACTACTTTATGGACTGCTAATAAAATCGATTGTGCAAACCGGAAGGATATAGGAGATAAGCCTCGTCACAATATTTGTACAGATCAACGTTGTTTTTTAAGAGCTGTATTATATGCAGTGTACCCTTTGAATGCAAATGAAATACGGTGCGACTAATCTTCGACCAGTTTATTTAATGGAAAGATCGAGAGGTTTTTTGTCGTATTATAAGTATTTTGCGAGACTAATTTTCAATATATTATACTAAAAAACTTGTTTTTAAATGAAAAAACGTTTTTGTGCTTACAACAGTAAAAAGATTAATATGTATTTTGAAATGATTAATTTACCTTTATTTTTTCTATTTAACACATTTACAAGATAGGAATGATCCATTGAACCTTCATTAAATTTATTGAGATAAAAGCATTTTTGTATTTTACAAAATATTTTGTGCAAAGTAATTTTATCATTACAGTAACAATGTGTACCTGTACATTAGTACAGTATATAGTACTGTATATAGTACCGTATACACAATCACACCTTTTGCAACAATTTTCTTAATAAACCATAGTATATTATATCCTTAAACTATTAATCTTTTCATATACTTCTAACATGTTTAATGTAAGATGTCTTGAATGAACTTAAAATTAAAACAAGAAAAAAGGGATCGTCAAATTAAAAATAAAATACATTTGCATTAAACGTGTTATTGAGAAATTTAACATAATTATTCCATTTTAGAAACTATTTTACAACTGATAAAACGTTAACAAAGCTTATTTATTTAAAAACTAGTGTTACTTTTACACTTTTAAAACTTATATAACGTATACTGATAGGGTTACTTTTTAAATTAAAAAATCCTGAAAACTGTTCATACTTGATTTATGAGAATAAAAATATCCATAAACAAAATTCGATTGCAGCTTCAATAATAAAACATTTGGTTTTATTTCTTTGGAAATGATTGTCAAGCCTCTTAAAAAAAATAGCAATCAAAATATTGACAAAAAAAGATAAATTTGGAAATATTACCCCTCGAAGATAAATGTAAAAAGAAAATCTCACAGTCACTCGGGTGTCTGTCATTCAAAGGATCCTCTCGTAACTACATTAAAACTCTCTTAGGACTTTCCTCGAATTCCTATCGAAAAACCATAATTCTCCAACAAAAGTTAAACTCAGCAAACGAAATAGCGAACAGAGCAGATGTAGGAAGCGGCGGCGAGCATCAAAGCAGAAGAGTGGCCAGAGCTCGCGCTCGAGGCGAGACCACCGCCGTAAGCCACCCCGATGTAGGGCTCGAGGTCCGTGTCGTTGTAATGCTGGAAGTACCAGTTGAAGTCGCCGTCTTCGATAAGCTTGACTGCCTCATCGGGCTCGGAGCCGCTCTGGTGGCTGTCCTCCTTGACGGGTTTGCCAGCCTCGTCCTCTGCGAGGTACGGCGACGGCACCTTGGTGATGGTAGGCCGACCCAGGGGCCGCGTGCTACCAGCTGCCACGGGAACGGCCGGTACCTGGCCACCTGGAACCAGGAGCGCCGACAACGCCGAAGCTTCCATGCTGCGCGATGCCTGGGGTACCGGGTTCGATGGCTCGTTCACCGCTGCTACCGATGGGCTTCTCGTTGTTGTGCTTAGTGACTCCTCCATTGACACCTCTTCCGCACTCGTCTCTAAAACTTGAAAAAAGTTTATTACTCATTTTAATAAAATGAGAGCTGCTCAATTTTCACGTTGTTATAGCTTATTTTATTAAAAAAACATCAATTTAAATAAAATTTTCACAATTTTTATAAATAATTTCAAATATTATGCATTAGGATTTAGGGCTATTTTTTTAAATAATTCAAGGAAGAGTGAAGCATAGGAGATACGATACAGAACAGTGGGGTAGAAATTTTTCAGTAAAATTTATCAAACAGTATTGTGAATTTTCATATAAACACAGTAAATTTTACTATAAAGTATAGTCATTTTTTTCAAAATGTCAGTCTGTGACCACTTTGAAACAACAGTAAGTTACTAAATTATTTCTCTTAGTGCATGAAGAGATACCCCGAAAATCGATTGATTTTCCTTGCAATATTGAGCATGATTTTATTTAAAAGATTAATAATAGAAATTGATATTTATACACAGATTTTATTTGCTAATTTTTTTAATAAAATGTTTTTGATGGGGTTTCCATCGAAAATTCAACATCTTTACGGGTTTCCCAAGAGATTTGAGCGGATACAATGGAATAACGATGCACCCCATAAAAATGTGTAAAAATAATTAATAATTAAATCGATTTCATTAAATTTTCACAGTAATTAATAAATTGTTAAAACACAATTCAAATCTAAAAAATACAAAACAGTTGTCTTTTATTCTTGTACAAAACAAGTGTTTTGCATTTTTTGCACTTCATCTGCATTTTAAGTTTATTATTCCCTGAAACAATTATAATTTTTAATATGCAACCGTTTTAAAAGTTAAGATCACTAGACTTACTGGTAGGTAGAACCTCGCTAGGTGGAATCGAAGTACTCTTCGTCCTAGTGTTTTCTCGGTTAGCAGTATTACTCATTCGCTTAGCAGGAAAAACCTCAATCGTCGCGGCGACGGTGTCGTGCGAGGCATTTCGAACCTTCGGTGGCGATGTCCACACTATCCTGCTGGACATCTCTGCGCCCGATTTCTCTTTTTCTTCCGTCGGTGCAAGCATTTCGGCCACCTCCACCGAAGAATCCTGTATCACCGTCGACGTAGTGGTGGACGTCGTCGTCGACGTCGTTGTCACGTTCTTCGGTCGCTTCTGAACGAAGCTTGGTGGTACTTTTATCGAGCCCGCTGCAGATGGCTCATCTCGCTCGTGCGACGGTCGAGGCCTTGAAACTTTTGTCGCTGAAAATTTAATAATTACATATTATTATGCTTACATTTAAAATCCATTCACTGCTGCCATGATTCAGTATGTATTGTTATCCAGAGATTTATCTGTTCATTTACCGGAGTGATTGAGTGGTCCGCTGGTCCGTTCAACCTTTCCGTGGGTGTAATTGGTCGTCTTAACATTTTTGCGCTCGTGCACCATCTGGTTGCCGCTCTCCTTTTCCTTGTTGTAATTTTTCGAGCCGTTTGTGTGTGGAATCTCGTGCAACCGAGGGTCGCTGATGGGTACGAAGCCACCCTGTCCGCGGGGCAGCGGCACGAAGCCGCCACGGTGGATCTCCGGCTCGGTCGGTGGGAAATTCCTGTAGCGACCTCGACCTGGTCGTGAGGAAGTCGCACTCGTTGGGCTTACACCGTCGTCCTTCCTATCTGCTTTTTTTCCACTGTTCCCTGACGTAATAATGGTAATATTTTAATTATTTCATTTATTTATTTATTTTATTTACCAGATAAAGTATGTAAGAATTTAAAACTAAAAAATTCAACTTTTTTAAAACTATAAAAATGATTAGCTTCAATTTACAAATGAATCAAACAACCCTTAAAATCAGTAACAATTCTTTATTGCTTTATTCAAAGATCAGTTTTTGCTCGAACGACTTGTTTAATTTTTTTAGATTATATTACATGTAAAAAAATTATTATTATTATATTACATGTAAAAAAAAATTCCCAGTTCGGCATAAGTTATGTATGACGAATAGTCGAGAAATAAAGAATTGTTACTGGTTCTAAGAGATCTCTGACTCATTTTTTCTTTATATAATCTAAATCTTCATTACCCCCTGTAATTAGGGGAAAGCGGGGCATAGCGGTTCATGCCCCGCTTCCCCCTAAATGAAATTAAAAAAAATAAAAGTTAGAAATACCCCAGAGGTTGAAGCTAAGACTAGGTAGAGGAACGCCAAAGAAGGTGAAGCCAGAACTGCTGGGCGACGGAGGAATCCCAGGGTTGCGCTTCGTTGGGAGGGTGGCGTTGCTTTTGCCACTGGGACTTTTGGGTGGGATTAGGGGTCTCGATGCCTCGACTTTCTGGCCGATCGCCGGTGGATTCAACACTGTTGCCGTGGACACTGGTGGCAGCGAGGACGATAGACCAGCGCCGGCCACGCTGTTTGTCAAGTCACTGGAATTGCTCTCCTGCGTGTAGTCGTCGTACTCATCATACATGTAGTCCGCATCCTGCACCGGGTACCTGCCCGGATTTTTCATGTTTGCCCACGCATTGAGAGCTTCAGTGTTTTGCACTGGAACGATGCAAAAGGTGATAGTGTAAATCAAGAATTAATGTTGAAATTAAATGATCATTTTTTTCCAAACTATCAGAAATAAAGGATTGGGTTTGCTGCATTTAAATTAAATAAAAAATCTGTGAATCGAACCCGAAATAACTCTTTTAAAGGACAAAACTAGAAATTTTTCCGTTTTGAATTCTGTAGTGGAAAAAAGGAAATAAGCTCAACATAGCATTGGAAATAACTCTTTTTCCCATTGCAATTATGCAATTTATTATTAACAATCAAATAAGCTAAAAATCGACTTACTATGAGTGGTAGAAGAGGATACTGGACCGGGAGATGCTTCTGCTTCGCATCCCGGATGAACGGGCTCGAGCTGGCGCTCGCGTTGACAATCTTGTTTAGACAATCGAATCTCCTTGAATAGCGAACCGTCGGCGCACCGCGGACCTTCCGCTGATGACTGCTGCAACCATCCCCTCAACCACAGCATCCCGCATGAGCATGACAAGGGGTTCCCTGATAATGTAAAGATTTTAAATACATGATTCATGATACATTTTAATTTTTCAATTTTCCATTTATTTATTTAATTATTTTGTTTAAGAAGAGTTTTTTATCTACCATTTAACTAGTTGAGAACCCTAATAGAATCGTATATCAATCAATTTAATACAAAATTAAAAAAAAAAATTTAATAAATAATATATGTAATGTTTTTAAAATCTTATAACGTACCATCAATATCCAAAACAGCGATATTGGACCTTAGCCGTTTGAAGGCATTCTCGGTGACGGAGGCCATTCGGTTGTTCCTCAAGCTGAGAACGCGCAGCCGCGGCATATCATCGAACGGCGAGCCTTGGATGGCGCAGATTCGGTTGTTGTCCATCTGCCGAACAAAACAAAACAATGAGAGGAACACACCTTGGCAATCCTAACTATAAGCATAATCGGACACCGGCCGCGTTCACTTGGGCCGGTCACGCTCTGACTCGGCTGCCGCGCGGGCAAGATATGCAAATATCCCACGCTGGGGCTGGTAAACCTAAGTGCGCGTAGGGCCGCGCACGCACACTTCGGAGTTTCACTTTCGCTGGGAAAGTGCGCGCCTCGAGCATGACGCGATGCCGCCGATATACAAAGTCGCTTCTATCGTCACGCTGCGTGCGCTATGCAGATTTCGAGCTCAACTCGACGATACCGATTTTATTTTCCTTGTATCATTTACGTGGTTCACGTTGCGAGATACCGAGCTCAGATTTCGAGGGTTGCATGCTTGCGAAATGGTTCTTGATATTTTTTTGTTCAATTTGTTGGGTAGTTGGTGCAGGTACCTTTAGTTCGACTAGCCATTCCATGGTAGCGAGACTCTCGCTGGAGACGCGGCTGATGCGGTTGTCGCTGAGGTCGAGAACCTCGAGCGAGTGCAAACTGTCGAGACTCACGCTCTCGAGGCTAGTCAGCAAGTTATGACTGAGATTCAGAAATAGCAGGTGGGGTACGTTGATGAATGCATTCGTAGCGATCTCCTGAATGCGGTTCTCTTGGAATTCGGCACTTTGAAGCATCGGTAGCTCCGAAAATGCACCGCTTGGTATCATCTACAATACGATCAATATTTATTATTTATTTAATTATTTATTCATCTACGAATATGGTATTAAATAAATATAATTATGAATAGGGTAGATGATTCCAAACTAAATGTTTTGGGAAAGAAAGCTTCTATAGTCCTTTTCAATCTTTATAACCAAAGTACAAAATCAAATTTGAGGAACAAAAAAATGGTTGATTCAGAGATTTATAATTTCATCAAGAGTATTAATGAAGCTATTTCAAATAATGTACTTGTAAAATTATTTTCAATACATTACAATTATTAAATAATACATTACTAAAGAAGACCAAATATTTGCGATAGAAATGTAGAACATTTTTTCTCGTGATGTGAAATTGTATTACAATGGGACCGAAGTTTACAATCGGAGTTTATAGTGGCTCGCTATCCTAAATAGTTATTTTTTGGACCTTCCACTTTTTCACATTGTCAAAATAAGTAAAAAGCACAGCGGTTCAATTTTAAAAATAAGTTTAACATGAAACTGCAAAGTCAATACTTTAAAAATTTTTAAAGAAAAATGTCACAATTGACAGAGAGCACCTGTATTCTATTTTTGCCAAGACGCAGGGCCTGCAGCTCGGGCAGGCTGCGGACGGCGTTGCGCTCGACGACGCCAAGGTCGTTGTTCTCCAGGTCGATGAGGGCGAGACGGGGTAATCGATCGAACGCTCCTTCGCGCAGCTCGCGAATCCGGTTGCGCGCGAGTCGCAGCTCCAGGAGGCTCTTCAGACTGCCCAAGGTCTCCGGAGTCAGTGCCGTCAACATGTTGAAGCCGAGGTCGAGGATGCGCAACGCCTCGAGTGCGTGCAGCGAACTTGGCAACTCCGCTAGCGCATTGTGAGACGCATATAACTCCCGTAGATCTCTGAAAAAATGAAGCAAAAATTATACGCGCTCATTTGCAATTAACTGTATTATTTTGTAAAAATATTTCTAGTTAGGTAAGTAAATAAATAGCGCTTTTATATTTTCTACAGTAAAGTTGGTACAATCAATTTCAAGATAAATTTTATACAAGAGATCCTTTACATCTATGTATACGTACGTTTCTGACTGCAAGAAAAATAAAATTAGTTTTTCTAAGTTGTTTGACTATAGCAAACTATATTATTTTAGTGAAGCATATATTCATTTATCGAATTCCTTCTGAGTAATCTCCTTAAAATGTGAATAAGAGTTGGAAAACTCGAGCACAGAAAACAATAGTTCAGACGATTTTGCAAGTTAAGAGGCACCGTTTAAGGATGCGCCCGCGTCGACACGGCAGGGTGACGATCGCCCCTCTCGGAACGAGCGACGATCATTGACGTGAGCCGCAGCCGCGAACTTTCTAAGCCTCTGCGCGCGACGATTTGACGCGCTTACGCAAGTAAAAGTACGTGATAAGCGAAACCGCTTTTACACGGGAAAAAATTGTTCGACACTTTCTTTACATCCTCACTTTTGTCTGAGTTTCACTATATCCTGTCATTTTTGTCAAACTTTTTTCTCTCGGTATTTTATTTATAATTTACAAAATAATTAGTATAATAATGTGAAATATTTACTTTATCTATGGAAGCATTTCAAATTTGAATTAATTTCCATAAAAGAAAATTCTTCGAGAAATTTTTTATACTCTCAAGTTTCACTTATCCTGACACTTTTACTAATAATTATTTAATTAAATACTCTTGCATTTAATTAAAAAGTAAATAATTTAAGGTTTTGACGTTTAAAAGAATTTTGAATGTCGAATTTTATAAATATCCTACCTAATTTTACTATATACATTTAATGGTTATTTTGCAACTGCGTTGGACAGATTCCTTTAAGTTTATGCTATGTACAGTAACTTCTCGAAGTTTTGTGACAGATTAAGTCGCAAGCGCCTACTCTTCAAATTGTAACAATTATAACTAGCGTTTACGGACTGCTACTTCGTTATCGATTTAAATTGCAAACCTTGCACATAATAATCACAATGGCCACATACATGAACGCGTAAGATGTCATTAAAATTTTTTTGAAGTTGTGTTTCAGAGCAGTTTAAACTCTTTTATTTTCCAACTTACCTGGTAAAGGTGAATGTGGAATGTGGAATCTGTCCGAGACTATTCCGACTAAGATCGAGCCTCTGAAGCCTGACATTGTCCTGAAAAACATCGGACCTGATGGACTCGAGCCTGTTGCCTCTCAGACCGAGATCTAGCAGGCTTCGCAGGGGTTGCAGGCAGCGACCATGCAGCTGGCCGATGCGGTTATACTTGAGGTCAAGCTGCTCGAGTCGCGAGAGACCCTCGAAGCTGCCGTCCTCCGCCGCGGTGAGCGCATTGAAGCCCAGGTTGAGCTTGCGCAAGCTCGGCAGTCCGGAAAGCGCTCCAGCAGAGATGCGCTCGATTCCGTTCGCGCTCAGGTCCAGCGAGCGAAGCAGTGGCAGGGCCAGCGCGTCCGAATTCGCCGGCAAGGGTAGAGCCACGATCCTGTTCATCGGCAGGTGCAGGTGCTCGATGTTTCGCGGCAAACCTACGGATATTGTTTATGTTTTATTTTGTAATTAAAATTACTACTAAGACTAATTATAGTATTGTAGAACAGTGTAATCTCTTATTAACTAGATTAAGTGATATAAGGTACAAATATGTACCATCAAAAATGCTCTTAACAGATATAAAAGAATGAAAGAAAACATTGTGTACTAAATTATAATTAAGTCGTACAGGAAGGCTATTTGGCAAATTCTTAGCACTCAAAATGTTAAAATTAATTGTTGTAATAATCAATCAATCATTTAGTTATCTACTTACAAGAAATGCAATTAGATAAAAAATCTTAAGTGGATTCAAGATAAGCAACTTCAATTCTTATCTAGAGGTGAATGTAAATTTCAAATAGCTGTATGAATAGATTTGATTTGATCACGTTTTTTCTCTTGTATTTAATAATTTTGGTATATTAGCACCAATAAATTTATTCATTTATTACGAATAAAATTCCTTTTCTTTTTCAGAAAAATTTTAGCTTAATTCACTGAAACAATGTATAACAGCATATGAAATATATGTGAAATAAGCTTCTTATAAAGCCACCCTTCAAATAATATTTCTGCTTTGATAAACAAAAGAAAATTATAATGTTACGTAAGAAACGAATCGATGAGAGAGTGCGCAAATAAGAACGTACCGGGAATTATTTCGAGCAGCCGATTCCAGCCGACGTCGAGTTCGTATAAGTTGGTCAGGTGCCGGAACGTCATCGGGTGAAGAACGGAGAGAGCATTTCCCGACATGTTCACGTACTCCAAGGCCGGCGAATTGAGAAAGGCGTCGGGTTCCACCAGGGCGACGGCGTTTTCACTTATGTCAAGCCGTCGCAAGCTAGGCAAGTTCGCCAGCAGTCGCGGCTCCACATGCCGGAAGAAATTTCCCGACAGATCAAGGCCCTGAAAAAGTGCAGTTGTTATTAGATAATCACTTACAATTTCTTTTTACAGGCCTTTTTCTTAATCTTATTTTGTATTTGTCTGTATTGTTTATGACATCATTTTGTAATATTTATTTCTTTATTAATATTTATTTAATTAAACTAATGGACAAAATTGGCCTTCAAATTCTCATATGTAAAATGAAAGAAAGAGAAAACGTAATATATATTTATCTTAATGTACTACAAAAGTATGCAATATAAAAATCCGTAACAATAATATGTATACAGTAAATAAGTATAATATACCAATAACGCAGTGTCAACGATTTGGTTGCCTTTTTAAATGACACAACTCCAACAGCGAATAAGTATTCCAGGAACGTTCAATCTGATTTATGTTGTAATACAAACCAATGCAAGTTGTAGAATAACTCTCATATTATTTCAACATATTATTTTAATTATAACAATTACAAACCTTAAATAAATTTTTAAGGTAAAGAAAGTAAAGAAATAGTTTGTGGCCAAAATACATTAATATTTGAAAAAAAACTGCAAAATAATACAGAGAGAAAGATGCAATACCTTTAAAGCAGGCAGGTCCCAGAAGGGCTCATCAGCCGAGTTGGTCAGCGAGTTATTTCTGAGCCTGAGTTCCCTGAGGGCGGGCATACCCGTGAAAACGTCCCTCTGAATAAAAGTGAGCCGGTTGTAATCCAAGTGCAGCCGCTCCAGGCTGGAGTGACCCCTGATCGCGCCGTACTGTATCCCCTGTATCTGGTTGTGACTGGCCTCGAGGAACTTGAGTCGCGGCAGCGCCTCCAGCACAGAACGAATTTCCGAAATGTGAGCAATGTCGTTGCTCATCAGCCAAATCTCTTCGATGGCGTTGACCTCTCGGTTACGCAGATGGAAGAACTCAGGGTGGATCCGGTGGATGCGATTGTAGTTTAGGTTCAATGTGCGGAGCATCGGTACTCGTTGAAATGCACCTGTACAAAATAACGATGTCATATACACGAATCAAAGTCAGGATTCGATTTTTTCATTTTTCGTAGCTTATTTAAATAAATTCACGAGCTCGTTAAACTTAGATAACTAAATAATTGTTTTTTAAAATATTCATGAAAATGTTCTATTTCTTATATAATACAAAAAGTAAAAATTGCTAAAGCTATTTCAGAAAAAAGAAACTATAAACATTTTTTTTAATGAATAAATGAATAACTATATTTTTTTTTTATTAATTCAATAAATTAATTACTATAATTATTGTTTTAAAAAATTGTAACCGTACTGTTATATTAACTACAAAGCTAATAATTTCAAAAGCGCACTTGGCACGTATACGTAAAAATGATAAAAAATTATTTATCGATTTTATTTATTATATTTTACGGAAAATCGATGTTTAACATTTAGCTCTTACTAGAAGTTTTTATGCGCATTCATTTTTCTACTCATTTTGCAGTTGTGCTACGATTTTTAAGAAACAAAGTTTCTACAGAAATAGTAATATGTAAAAATAATTAATGAGTACATATTACAATATGCCTAAGGTTGAATAATAAAGTAATGGTGAAGTTGCTTTAACTTGCATCGAGTACTTCACCACGTAACGTAATGTATTATTGATTTTTTTGTCGTTCATTTGTGTTTTTGATTATTCACTTTTGTCGATGATTAATTTTACTCTGTAATTAAAATTTAAGCTATATTAAAGATGAAAAAATAAATATTCTGCTTGCATTATTTTTACCTTTTTAAATATTTTGTGCATGGATAATATTAAATTTATTTATTTGAAAAGTTCGCATTTTAAATGAAGTCAAGTTTTGAATAACTTTAGTTATCTTTAGGAATTTGCGTATTTCCGTAGTATTTGCTGCTTCCTGGTTTACTAGTTTAATACTTAATTTTACAATCTGTTAATTAATCATGTTTTCTATTAACATTTTTTAATGAATAACAGGTTAATGATCGGTAAAAAGGGCTTTTAAAAATTTTGAGGTCAAATGTTTCTAAAAATTCTAAATTATTATCTTTATAAAATATAATCTGTTTATACATTTTTTATTTCAAAAATACTTAATCGCAGAGAAATCATCACATACTGTACCCTATGTAGTGGTAAAGAGCAAGGGGAAAATGTATTAAGAAGCACAAGATAAATTCCCTTGCATTTCTGCTCGCGACTTTAAATTTTTTAAACACTCGTTAAATGTAATTATTAAAATAGCTTTCTTTACCCCATCACCCTTCTTATGAGCAGAAACACAATTATTCACTAAACATCACCATCTAGTTTAAAAGAATGCATCCATGCATACCTGGAAAAACCTCCGTGATCCTGTTGTAGCTGATGCTGAGCCGCGCGAGTACCGGCAGATCGACGAAGGAGGCCTCGGTGAGACGGACGATCCTGTTACCGTCGAGCTGCAGGACATTGAGGGCGGGCAGGTCGGTGAGCGCTCTTCCGACCATCGCGGCATCCTGCACGGCGTTGCCAGCTAGGCCGAGCTCGCGCAGCTCCGGTAAGTTGATGAAGGCGCGCGGGTGCATCCAGTGGACGCCGCAGTCGCTTACGTTGACCAGCTGGAGGCGCGGCAGGTCGCGCAGTACGCCCGCCTCCAGCCGGGTCAGCTTTGGGCTGCCGAATACGTGCAGCTGCTCAAGCGACGGCAGGTCGCGAAAGCTGCGCGGCGCCAACTCCACCAGACTCGGTGAGTTTATCTGCAGGTAGCGCAGCTTCGGCAGGCCTGAAATAGTCCCGTTAAAATTTATTATTTGTTTATTGTTTTTAGAAAATGTATATGTAAATGTAAATATTTAGAAAAACAATGTAAAATTTGGTCCGCATCTATCGTTTCATCATAAAACGTACATACATTTTTTTTAAATTAAAAGATTTGTAATAACAATGAAAGTAAACGTTTCTAAAACACGATGAAGCAAAAATAAATTTGCATAGGATACCTCCGACATTTCATATTTAAATCAGAAACGAAGTATTTAGCGGAAATGCATTAAATGGTAGAAGCATAATATAACGAAATTTATACTATAATCATAATATCTTCAATCGTCGTTACTATATCCTTAGAATAGTCTGGATAGATCTAGTAAAAAAAGAAGTAAACTGTACAAAATGACTTTATGCATATAAAATCTAATATACAGCGTTCTAGAAATCCTATAAAATGATAATTATATAAATTATTATAATTATGAAACAAGTGATTTCCTTAGTAGAGTTTTTACTTGAAAAAATTACCTGTGAAACTGGGCAGGCGCTTGATTAATTTGCTCTGCAGGGTGACGGCCTCCAGGCCTTGAAGATTTTCCAAACTGTCGACGGGCAAAGAGCGAAGATCGGGCTCGACTAAGAAGAGCTCAAGGAGGGAATCGTGAAGGCCCTCCAGCCATCCTGAAGAGACGCGCTCCAGCCGATTATTTCGCAGCATCAACCTCAGAACACGCAAACTGGCAAACACGTGCCCTGGTAAACTCGGTAGATTGTTGTTCTCCAGTATGAGCTCGTCGACCGGGTGGCTCACGTAGCGGCTTACCGCCTTCAACCCTTCCAGCACCCGCGGCAGCTCGCTGTGACTGCACCTACATCCATTTTTCAATCTTAATATAATGATTTATTTTATTTAATAGGTGAAAAATTATTTATTTCTGAAAATTATTTGCGTATGTAGAAATGCAGGCATTCCTGTAGGATAATTATCTTGCAAAAATTTCGACATTTTACAGCATTTTTTTGTTAAAATATTCGCAGGAGTTGACAAAGCGTGCTTTTTTTTTGTTGCGAATTACCTTTGAAATGTGCTAAGCTACGCAGAAAACGTAAAATTATATTCTAATTTTCACCTGCAAATTAAATCGTGCTACTTTACAATGTGTGACATCGTTAGTTACAGACAATGTTATTAATATTTCAAAGTATTTTTCCAATAAAACGTCTCCGGGAAAAAAATTACCAAATCTGCAGCTCCATGTCGCGCGTGGAGCACCTGCAGGGTAGGATCTTCTCCTGCGGTGGACATCCGTACTCCTGCGACAGTGCCGGGCTCGCGCAGAGCGCCGCCAGGATGACGGCCAGCGCGAGTGGCCTCCACGACTCGCCATGTCCAGCTTCACCCATCGCGCATATCTCGTCCTTGATCCCTCGGCGTCTTCCGGCCTTGCACACTCGCACTACTGTTTCAGACGCAACGGAGCTGCTACATTTCTCGACGAACCTGAGGAAAAGAAAGAAGCTGTAATCATCCTCTCGTAATTTTCTTACTCCACTATTCGCCGCACTGCGTATATGCACGTTGCCCAAAATTTTCGATGCTGTATTTTACGATTTGCGATAAGTCGCAGCTCCGATAAAATCTGTAGACAAGGATTCAAGGAAGAGAAAAAAAATACCGACAATTTGCATGTATTACCTAAGTTAAAACAACTCTAATGCTTCTATAATGTTATTATGTACCAAAAACTATGTTAATCGGTATTCACTTTTCATATTCAAGTTCTTTTATAAAGTTTTTGATCATCTCTTGTAACTTCGTAACATATTCGTATCGTCTGATATTGTGATACGAAGTTTTAAAGATGTCACGCGATGTCTTTAAAAGATGTACCGTCAATGTATAAAAAACAGTTATTTGACTATATATAGTACCGGACGAAGAGCGGACAAGTGTCAGCATAACGACACTTGAAAATACTGTTGAATTTATGTATAAAATTTTACACGTTCTTCTCCGAATTCACTCGCGCACTTGTTGGAGAGACATAACAACAATGTTTTCACAGAATGCACAAATAAAAGTCGTATAAATTATGCAAAAAAGGGAGCGCGCGCAAGACACCCGGCTTGTACCAACCGGCGACCGGATACCAATGCAGGTTAGGTAAGGATAGGCAACCCTTCACGCCGCACGCGAGTCGCGATTAAATGATTAAATACATTAAGTTATTTCATTAATAATCGCACATTCAAGATACTATTTTTATACAATAGCATACTTTACTAAATTACGGATTTATTAATTGCAGGTACTAAAAATAATTGAATATTACATTATAATGGCTTATCGAAGAAATACATTAATTGCGCCACCCGCGAGTCATTCAAGTATTTTCATGCGCCAGCGCCACTCCTGCGCCTCGGAGGGTAGTGGAATTACTTCGCGCCACTTGTTGTGAGTTTGAATTTTTGAAAAGACGCGCGGCGTTTAAACGAAAGGGTTTTAATTGTTTAACGCTATAGTAAAGTAGATAGATAAATAAATACTATAATTTTAACATAATACATGTTAATAAATTAATTATTATAATACTCGACTTGCGACGGACTATTCGCGTTTCAATTTATCTCCTCCCTCATTCGGATTTTCTTATTGAATTTAACACAGCCTTTAAGCTCTCCTTGTTAGTTACGCGATTCTTCTCCAGCTTTTCTTCTCGTTAAACGGGTGCAGTTATGCACACCTCCCGATTACCTAAGCCCAGGCGAATTGTACCCATTGAAGCCTGGTTGCAGGAATTACGCTAGGCTTGTTTGTCGCGATTAACCACGAAAAATATTACACAGCAGTTAGGTTAGTTTTTCGAAAAAAATTATTCTTTTTTCATTTTGATTCTCCATTGTATTCGCGCCTCTCAGCGATTTCAAGCGCAATTAGACTAATAATCGAACACGGTCAGGTGAAATGTTTAATCGGTTCTACCTTGACTGGCTTTTCAACGGGGCCGTCATCAAGTCGATTCACCGTCCGAAGAAAATTTCGTTCGAATAAATTCTTCACGGGCAATTTAAATCGACACCCGCCGACGGGTAATTCGCGCGCGGCGCCTCAAAGCGCCGTGCATCCTTGACTGCATCCTCGCACCAGCGCGAACCGCCCACACGACTTTACGCGTAAGTGGGCAGCCCGCCACGGAACAACGCGCACGAGTATTCGCGCGCGCGCGCGTCTCGTTTTCCCTTTTCTTTTTCTTCGTTGCCGGGAAGAGCGCGGGATGGGCCAGCTTACTAAAATTGACCTTCGACTACTCGGATACTTGAGATAACCCTTTAATCGCGAAGTCGTGGATATATTATATAAGACTGTAATTTAAGTGTTGTTCTTTATGAGCTTTATGAACTTGATTAAGTTTTTAATTTATTTAAAACAAAATACTGAATTTTTTGTTGAGGACAATTATTGAATAAAATTAATGAATGAATGCGGGATAGAATAGAACATACTTTATATAAATAAAGGATAAATAGTTTAAGAACGTGAAATTGCTTAACATTTAATGTATTATAAACAATTTTATAATATTTCAGTACGATGGATGTGTCTCGAATAAATGAATAATCATTGTCAAATCGAAATATTCAAAAAGGCAGCGAAACTTTGCAATTGTGAGATCTACGGTTGGATCTCCTTATAGTCCCTCTTAGTAAGCGTGAGATGAAAAGGATTTATTTAAATTTATCTTTAACAAATTTTAATTTTTTAAAAAGATCATTCTAACCTTGTAGTCATTATAATAAATTTAAAAATTTCAAATATTTTATGATCTTTTTCATTCTACTGTGCAAAAAAATAAAAGTGCTGTTTAAAACTAATGTGAAAAGATGTAATTTTTTGTTTTAATTAAATTTTTTTGAAACGTACACATTCGAAATCAGATGTAGAGTGATATTTCACACAAATTAGAGAGTGAATCAGTTTTAAAGTCAAATTTCTTAACCTGCTGTTATAGAGTAAGTTTCATTCTATCAAATTTAGCATGTACAAGTAAATCGTAATTATAATCATAATTGCAGGTATTCAATTTATTTAAATAAGAAGACGTACTTCACATGTATAACAAAAAGTTTTTACATAATCAACGTTTTACCTTAAAACGAATACTTAAAAAAAATTTCAGAAGAAATTACGAGCGGTGTAAATTAAGCCCTCTTACAATTTAGGGAAGCGCCGAATTAGAGAAATTGGGAAAGTTTCCCTCTCTTTCTCTCTCTCGAAAAAATGAAGTATTTCTACTACGTCCTTAGAGAGACACGAAACGTAAAGCAGGCGGTACGCACAGCTTGGTGACATCGTCGTCGAGATAGAGGAGGAGAGGGCCCGGCGGTCACGCTAAAAACGCCGGCGACCAGAGCGCGTCACGGTCGCGGCCATCGAAATTGCTCGCACACCGTAAGGCAATGATAAAGACCGCTAGGACAATCGCCGTCCGCAATAATTACCGACGCGCACGCGCCTATACGACTCTATTTACGCGCCCGCTCTGGTCCTACGTGTATCCGTATCGGGGACTTTTCGAATCGATTAAGAGATGCACTGGCATGGCTGGTACTAAAGATGGCGTTTAAACATTTGTATATTTCCGGGTGCGACGGGAGAAAACCTTAAGTGAAAGTTCATATTTAAATAATTATAATACCTGATGCTTTATTTGTTTTTCGTAAGTGCAGTGCGATTATAACAATCGAACATTAGAAAAAACTTTTCTTTATTTTTTTTAATTATAAAATGAATTTTTTTTTTTCAAATAAAGTTAATTTTACTAACCAGGAGAGTGTCACACCTCCGGAACACCAATCTCTTCAAAACTTTGTATAGTGTTTTCTTGTGCCTACATATGAAGCCGGATACCTTTAGTTTGATCCCATAGGCCTTTCTAACTTATAAGGAGACTTATACATGTTTCTCATAC
>JAXIUT010000048.1:16899415-16945553 GCA_035586675.1 Eurytoma californica | reverse complement strand
AATATGAAAAATTTTCTTTTTGTTTAAAAATGTTTATAAGTGTTCATAAGTGTTTATAAATATTCGTAAATGTTTATGTGTTCAAAAATGTTCGTAAGAGTTTATACGTGTTTATAAGTGTTTATAAGTGTTCAAAAGTGTTCAAAATTGTTTATAAATGTTCAAAAATGTTCCTATTTCATCAAAAACTTTTAAAAAAATAAGTGTTCATTTATGTTTAAAAACGTTTAATTTTGTTTAAAAATGAATAACGAAATGCATGGTTTTTAAACACTTCTACACACTTTTAAACATTTTTGAACAAAAGTTATTTCCACCAGAATTCACAGAAAAAACATGGTTTTCAAGGCATTGTTCCTTTCAAGTTGTATCTATTAAAGGCCTGGAGAAAGTGACAATTTTTTAAGCATTTTTCAGCGATTTTTCGCACATTTTATAACTAGGAACAAGAAGTTTTGAAAACCATTTAAAAAACGCTGCAAAGACGGTTCATTTTTTCTAGAAAGAGATTGCCAGGAATACGGCTCCAGATTTTCGCCCAAATTCAGTGGAAGGATTTTTTGATAAAAAAAATGTATCAGTGTCGGTATTTTATTCAATACGACCTAATAACAAAAATAAAAGACTTTAAAAGTCAATAGAAAATAATAAACAAATGCTTGAAATTAGCACTTATTTTTAGGCAAGAGTACAAAATTTATAAACAAATTAATAATAAAACAAAATTAAGATGTCTAAATGTAATCTTCAAATTTAAAATTTTATTACTTTTAAGCAAATTAATCTTCCTAGCATAATACAAGTAACTCTTTACAATTATTTAAAAACAATTCGACTTTTTCGTTTCTTCGATTGTTCAAATTGCTATAAATCTTCCCGAAAAGAATTTGCATACAAATGCATTAAAACGAAGTATGTAAGTGCACCCTATTTGTAACTGATGTTTTTTCGTGAACAAATTGGTCAATCCTCGAGCGCGAGAGTACAAAACCGCGGGATGCCGCGTTTCAGCGGTAAGTAGAGCACGCCGGCGAAGGTAATTGTGTAATAGCGCAATATCGCGGAGGCTCATGCCCGCTGCAATTCGAGATCGCGCGCCGTGTCGTTTACCTCTCCCGCGATCTCTTTACCTGCGCCACATCTGATCGGTCCTCGGAAGCGGGTTATAAAATTAAAAAAAAGTTATGCGCTCATTCCCTTCTCTGACCCCCAATTTACGTTAATCAAACGCGCAGGATGCATGTGTTTAGAATGAGTTAGGAAAAGGCGAGCTATTATAAGTTTAAAACAATAATTTAGATTATGCGGTGGCGGTGTTCCACGAGGGGCTGCTGCACAAGCGCTACGAGTGCTACCTGGAGCCGCACACGCGGCTGCCGATGATGTACATCGACGACTGCCTCTCCGCCCTCTTCCAGTTCCTCAACGCGCCGTGCGAGCAGCTCCAGCGACGAGTCTACAACGTCACTGCCATGAGCTTCACGCCCGACGAGCTCTTCGCCGAGATCAAGAAGCACATACCCGATCTGCAGATCAGCTACAATCCCGACAGTCGCCAAAACATCGGTACGTCTCTTGCAGTTCAATTGTGAAATGAGAGACCAGTTTTAGAGTACAAACGCATTTTTAAGTTAAAACTAGTAACTTTTTTACATTTATTCTTTATAGTCTAAGGCACACATATCTTTTACACTTTCTATACAAAAATATTACATATGATCTCTTAAGAATAAGCATTTTTACATAAATTTTAAGTTTTCACGCAGTTTTAAACTCCGTGATACTCCAGACTCAATATGGAGCTGAGTTACATTTGTTTGAATTTTTTTAGCAAACACGTGGCCGCAAGTCTTCGACGACAGCGAAGCTCGACAAGACTGGGGATGGAACCACGAGTACGATATACAAAAACTGGTACAGAGTATGATCCAGGACGTCAGCGAGAACTTCATACCGAAATACCAGCGGTTATCCGAAGTTAGCAGTTACGTGTAAATACAACATTACATGCGAAAAGTGCGCATCGTTTGACTCGATAATAATACTTATTGTACTTTGAAATTCGCTCATAGTAAATCTATTTATTAATATTAAAAAAAATTGGAATAAAAAAATATCTTTTAAATAAACGATGACGCTTCCTGAACGCATGGAAAAAAGTATTGAATAAAGTATTTAGCAAATTTTCTTAATAAAGTTAATAATAAATAATATTACACTCCTCAATCGTCTTCGTTCAACAAAGCTTCTATATTCACGGGATCCATTTTCACCGATTTCCTGTCCATAGGCCTCACTTTCCTCTCAACCGACCTGGACGGCGTAACTGAGTTACTCATTGTGCTTAAATTGTTGTCAACTTTTACTTTGATTGTTTGTGAAATTTTCTCTGGAGATAATGACACTTGCGTCGTATCCATATTGACTTTTTCTTCTTCTGTGAAATGAATGCAAAGTAATTTTTTTTATTCTATGTATAAATAAAAAATTGTTAAAAAAATTCATATTAATTTTGATTACCTTTCGTCTCATCTTTAATTAATATTGTTCGACTTTCTACAAAGTATTGATTTGGATGAAGAAACATTCTCTGAGGTAACCGTTTGTGTGTAATTTCAAAATACTTGGT
This sequence comes from Eurytoma californica, assembly GCA_035586675.1. Taxonomy (NCBI): domain Eukaryota; kingdom Metazoa; phylum Arthropoda; class Insecta; order Hymenoptera; family Eurytomidae; genus Eurytoma; species Eurytoma californica. The sequence continues at coordinate 16,942,924 of JAXIUT010000048.1, read as the reverse complement.
ACATGCCAATGAGTAATGACCTTCTTTAGCCAGGTTTGCAATTTCAACCACATCTATAAGAGATTTAAAATAATAACAGAGCAAAATTTAAAATTACATAATCCCAAGATGATTTATTACCTGCTGGAGGAAGCTTATATTCATTAAGTTTTTTTGTTAGTTCATCAGTGTCCATATGTTTGTAAGGACATCCATGAACTTCACCAGATCCAACAGGATCGTTTATTAATTTATTACAACCAGCTGGTCTGTAATCTACCCGTCTACCCATTTTACCATAATTATACTTTATTTGGTAAAGATACGCTTTGTTAAATTTATCTTCGTTTATATCTTCTTTCTTTGTAAATTCATTTCTCCAAAATTCTATTGAATCATCCAAAGTTACACCTATTCCTTTAAGAAACAGCCCATACTGCAAACGTCCAGTGTTTCTCAAATGATGATTAGTAGTTAAATGTTCATGCATTATTCTCATGCAAAGAGGGTATGACGTCTTTGACAACTGAAAATAAATAATTTAGAAAATTCATTGAAGATATTATCCTAAATATGACATTGAATAATAATATAATATTGAATTATTACATCATTTAATTTGGAAATTGGTGTATTTTCGGAATTCCAGTAGATTTTTGCCATTCCTGCGTAACTCTCTGGAAGAGATTTCAGAAAATTCTGCAATCTTTCATCATCAAGATTTTTCAAAATGAATTTTCTCGCACTCTAAAATTAAAATAAATAAAATAAATAAAATAAATAAAATAAATAAAATACATAAAATACATAAAATACATAAAATAAATAAAAGTGTTCAATAATTGCTTACATTTAGTTCAACATCTAGATGAGTTTTAAAATGAGTAACGAATACAGTAATAAGATCAGTCTGTGGAACATAAGCTAATCCCTTACGGAGATACACTTTTCTATCACTAATTAAATCTACAACTTCGTCAAATGGAAGCTCATAAAAATTTGTATTTTCAAAATCTCCATCCTTCATTGTCGATGCATATAAGTTTTCTCTGATTTCATCTTTGAATTCTTGTGATATCTATTAAAAATATGTATTTTTTAAGCTTTTTAGTAAACTAAATTTTTGTATAACTGTTTAATATTTCTTATATTTTAAAAATAATGTATAGTATAATAATTATATACATACTGGTGTATAGTGTAATCCACTAGTGGCTAAAAACCGAGTTACTCCTTCCTTGTTTAAAGAACTGAATCTCAACTTGAAAAGTTCAACCTCATGAGTTGTCATATATTTTTGTAAATCATCTTTTACAGAATATGCTAATCTTAAAATATAATGAGATATATGATCTCTTCTTCTTGCTTGCAATTTTTGCAATTCATCTGCTTCTGTTTCACTTTGTGTATCACAGCCTTGTGCATTAATAAGTTTGGCAAATTGAGAGAAGCCTTCTTTTTTTAGAGCCTGAGTAAATGCCATTTTACGCTCCTCGATTGATTTATGCTGTTGAATCAGTGTAGCTTCAAGTAACTGAAGAACTAAAATTTTACAAAAATATAAATTTATTATTTAACACTTTGTTAAACAACTTACTTTTTTGTCTTTCCAAGGCTAAGTCTTGAAATTCCATTAAAGAAATTTGTCCGGAAGGTGGAATTTTATACAATTGCAAATCATGAGGATATGCTTCTCGCAGTGCAGTTAATTCAGGATTAACAATGCGCCTTTTTTTACTAGGTGTGTAATCCATTGCTTTAAATTTTTTAAAAGAAATGTGCACAATATTGAAATTCCTCTTGATGTTTGGCTTACCTGCACAGGTATTAATACATAAATTATTATAACCCTCAGCATTTACAAAGTTGAAAATACTAATAAAAAATTAATATATTTCAATAAATCAAAGAAATAATAGTATAATAATTACCAAGATTTGTTGGTTTATACGTAATTATACTCTTGTTTATAATTATTTCACTGACATTTGATTCAGCTTCCAAAACACAACCACTTCGCCCATTCAACGTGAGTAACAATCGTGCTACGATTTCGCGCGCATTTTTCCCCCACTATTCGTCCAAACATGGTGTCTTCGTTGTGATTGGTTGAAATATATATCACATGGGTGTCAAATTACTCGATAAAAGGAATAAACCTTATGATTTTTTGTCAAAAAATTACATCTTTTAATTTTTATTACTCCTTTAATAACTATTCAAAGATGGAGCCCATACAGTAGGTGATTATACATTAACGAATCTTATTGACTTGTTTCAAAGAATGAAATTAGTTATTAAAGTTGTACATACATTAATTGTTTATTATTACTTGTATACGAAATTTGTATTTATTACAAAAGGTTTCAAAAGGATAAATGCAGCAATTAAAAAATGAATATAATATATTTACAGTAGATTACTATTTTAAATATATATAAAATAGTATTTCAATATTTCTTTTAAAAATCATTCATAAAATTATAAAATTAAAGACAGTACAGTATCATTCAATATCTATATTAAGATCCTTTAAGAGATCAATGATACTGTTGATAAAGATCGTTGTTTAGGTCAAAATAGTAAAACTTATTCTATATTATAATTAATAATTAAATTTTATTGAAAGCTATTATCATACTATCTTCTGGTTCGGGGTGTTCTTCTTGTTGAAACTAAAAAAATTAAAATTAATGTGATTAGCGAAATAATGCAATAATAAATAACTGAATAAAAGATCATTTTTATTTTTACCTGGAGTCCTACTATTTTCTGTTTTTAAAGTTTTCTTTGCTAGTTTTCGAGGTGTCCTATTAGTTTCTTCCTCTTCTGAGTCACTGTTTGCTGTGGTATCGCTTCTGCTGGAAGATCTACCTCTTCTTGCTGCATTCAACATAAAAATTGTGAGAATAAAAAAAAATATTACATGGTGATTAAAGAAATATATTTACTTCTCGTGATGCTACTGTTGTTTCTGGATGTTGATGATCGATTTTCATAATTTTCGTCATCTCCGTCGTCCTCCTCCTCATCGCTCTCTTCCCTACGAACTCGCCTTGTTTTCTTTTTTGCTTTTGCTGATTTTGGAGGTCGTGCCGGAGGTGGCATTGCCTCACTATCAGATACAGGTTTTGGCTCTTCTAAATTTTCTGTATTATCAAGCAATTCCTTAATCTTTTCTTCTAACTCTAAACTCGCTGTTTTAGCCTCGGGACGTCGTTTTGCTTGATCGATGATACCATTCAATGCTCTCTGAACGTCATCATTGTGAATTTTTTCTTTCAGGAAAGGTAAATCCTTTATTAATATTCTTATACCTGAAAAATAATTTTTCAATTATATAACTTTAAATGACTCAACATTTTAATATATTATTTTTTAATATTTTTACCCTTTGCACTGAATTTCAACATCGACAGACAGAAAGATAAATCTCGCCATTGTCGTTCAGTTGTGGCAAGTTTAAATCGACTAGACAATTTTTCAATTATGCTGTCAACTTGCCTATCTTTTTGTAACAGTCCTAGTATGTATCTAAAAAAAAAATTTATATATACAATAACGATCAATTTCTTTTCCAGCAAGATAAAGATGACGATAAAAACTACTTACTTGATAATTTCCTGGAAATTCTTTTCTGACAGATTTAAGTCAGAATCAGAAAGGCAAGATAATATATCAGGCATGACATTGTAAAGTGCGTTCCCTTTTTGCGACAAGTCTTTAAATAACTGTTGGGTGTCGGAACGTATCGTTTCGTTTTCATCCACCAAGCAAAGCGCCAACTGAGCAACTTGCCCTTTGACGCGAATCATTTCTCCCAAAATCAAATTTGATAACATCTGTACGCAAGTACTTCGCACTTTAATATTGTCATCCTTCAATCTATACATATAAAAAGAATAAATAATGATAATTTTTGTAATGAATTATGAACGAATTATTACTAATAGATTTATAATTTACCGTCCGTAAATGTGAGAAGTCCAGGGTTCTATCTGATTGGGGAATCTAGTCATTAGATCCGCCAATCCTATAAGGATATTTGATCTTATTTCAGGGTGGGGTGAACGCTCTAAAATGGTTACCAATAATTGAAGATGCCCTTCGCAGAATGTAGAGCTTATTGTCATGAATTTACTAAGCGCAAGAACAGCTTGTGCTTGTATGACTTCGTCAGTATATTTTTCAGGATGTTGACAAATGTCTAGAATCAATGGCCTGAAAAATTTTAATCATTAATTTTATAATTACGATGCATAATTAAACAATATTTGTGTGTATCTTTTTTAATAAAGAATTTTAATTTTTTAAAAAGAATGCAGGCTTCTACTTACACAAATTTTTTTAAATAACTTCCCTCAGCAAGAAGCTCTTCTTCGAGGCACATGTTAATGTGCTCGGCATCGGCATCGTCAGCCGTTGCACCTTCCATGCCATTCTCTTGATCGTCTTCGGTCATATTCCTACGAATCGAGCGCTGAGCGCTACCGGGCATTTGCACGGAAGCGTTGGATGCAACCGACACCGTAGACACATTCATGGATTTTCGCCGACGAATGTTGCTCATGCGTGCTTTCATCTCTTTCTTTTTTTCGCGGACGGCATTGCGTCGCTTCAGTTCCTTATAAATCGATTGATCCAGATGGACCATCTGACGGATAGCCGTGTGACCGACGAGATAAAGAAAACGCGAGATCATCTGCGACGGAACTTCAACTGTGTTTTCCTCGTTCGAAGTACGAATCAAATTCGCTACCTTCGCGGTGTGCGCCAGAATGTCTTTTATTAGTTGGTCTGGTTGATCAGCTAACTATAGAGAAAATCTTTTTAATCGTAGGATACAATGTAAAATAAACATTTTTTGTTTGTTTTGTACTTACATGATAAATAACATTTACGGCGTCTGTCGCGAAAGATAGGTACCCGTTTTCTTTGTCTTCAGTAAAACTCTCTTTTAGGAGACTGCTGATTAATTGAAATATCTCATGGTCATTACGGTATCTTGAAAAAGTAAAAGCAAACTATTATTGTATGACAGTGTTGTTATTAAGTGAGTGAGCTAATTAAATATATTCTTTTACTGTACCTGATAGGTGGTTTTAGTATAGCATCCATATTGTCTTTATCTTTAGAACTATCCTGCTTTATAGTTAAGAAAGCTCTGCAAGTATCGCGAGCTAAAAGTAAATCGGTTTGAGCTCGAGAACTTAATCCGACTTTAATCAGTACATCCAAATTATCAATTATTATATCCGGTTCCGTTTGAGCTACCATTGTCAGTAACATTATAGCTGACCTGCTCTCTAAAGGTGTTGTATTAGGCAATTTTAAAGAAAACATTTCCCACATCACCTAAAAAACAAACAAAATGATTATTATTTGTTATATCTTTTCCTTTTCAATAAGTAAAACGATAAATACTTTACTTTTAATGCTTCTGCATCCAAATCTTGTTTTTCTCTCCATTGTACAATCAGTTTAGCAAGTGCTATACTTTGACCATCTTCCATTCCGTCTAAAAGTTTTATTAAAGACCTTACTGATAGCACAGCTCTTGCCCGAGAAGTCATTTGAGGACCAGAAGGGTTAAGATAAATTTCTTTGTAAACTGAAGTTAAATTGTCTTTCACTGACTGGTCATTGTAGAATATTTGGAAAAGGGCCTTTCGCACTCCTTCTAGTGCTCCTGCAATTTGAAATTGATAAGCTGCACCAAGAAATGAACATGCTTCAATAGCATCACCAGGATGTACAGAGTATAGTAGATTTTCAACGGTGGGTATTGTTTTCTCTAATTCAGTTGAGAATTTGCAACAGTTCTAAAAAAAAATTTTGGACAATTATAAAAATGTAAAAATTCATTAAAATTGTTTCATATTTACCTCTAAATAATCAAGAAGTATCTTCTTTTTTTTAATTTCATCCAATTGTTTCAATTCTTCTGGATCAGCTGATAAAGCTTCCTTCGATTTTTCTTTTGGAATGGCCTCTTGTTCAGCACTAGAAGTCATAAATACCTTGTACATAAATAAAAGTAAAACCTCCTTCTTTGTTTCCTTTGAGATATCTCTCATATCTTTTGCAAAACCACGTTGTACAAATAGTTTATGTAAATGTTTAACAGCTTTTAAACATTTATCCTTTAATATATAATTTTGTATTTTATCGAAAATTTCTTTGAAATCAATGTCTTCATTTTCTTGGGCCTCTATATTTTCATCAGCCTCTGTATTTTCTTCACAAATGTAAAACAAAATAAATTTTTTTATTTTTCCATGAAAACTTAATTTTTGATATATTAAATTCATATAACCATACCAATTTCTTCCATAAAAATTTTATCGATAGCTTCTTCAATTAATGGTACCTGAGTTTTCCATAACTCCTCTTTAGCTTCTTCTCCTCCAACTGTATGGTACACAGCAGTTTGGAGCTCTTTTAATTCAGCCCTGACTTGTTTAAGTTTATTTACAAACGATTCTTGATTCATCTATATTATTTTAATATACCAATTAATAATTCACAAACTTACTGTACAATATAAGTTTATTTACCTTAGATGCAAAAGGATTACTTTGTAGAAGTGTCCGAAGAAGCTGCAATGCTTGTTTTCGAACATTTGCACTTTTGTCTGTTAATCTCGAAACAGATGCTTTTAGTAAAGAATTTTGTCTAGATAAAGGTACAGCAGCTTCACAACATAAGTTCTGCCACGTTTGAATAACCTTTGATCTGACATAAGCATTACAGTCTAATATGTGCTTTTCTAGATCATCTAAACATTCATCTCTAGCAATACGCTTTTCTGCTGGTAAATCTTCGCCAGTGAGAGTTTTGGCAACAATGACTCCAATAATAGTTATTGCACAATTTCTCATAACATAGCACTGAATAAAAAAAAATAATTTAAATGTGAATTATGTAGATTTATAGAAATATAAAAAAATCATAGTAGAAAATCTTACGTCATTGCCTAGATAATCCGTTATATTTTCTAAAATAGGTACTACAATTTCTGGTTGTGCTGTTGCAATAGTTTCTAAGAATGTAGAAAAATTGCGAGCATCAGCTTCTCCAGGTTCACTTTCACCTATTTCTCGAGCTATTTCTTTAATGAGTCCAGAGCATCCATGTTCAGTGACCATTAGCACTACACCGTTTCCAATTGGAGCAGCCAGTGCCTCATGAAATTTGGCTAATTGTATGATTCGGACAACACATGCTATCCCATGATTGTATCTTTTGACTAATGCACCAAGAATCTTAAAATAAAATTTAATAATTTTAATAAAATATTGATTAAAAAATGAAATTTTTATTAAAAATTGCGATAAATATACCTGAAAAACTAGATTTCTGACAACTTTTGATCTAGCATCTTTTGTTTTTTCTAATATTTTATAACACATTTGACTCAGAGTTCTAAAATAAAAACATAAAACAAATACATTGCCATTAGGATTTCATAATGTTATGATAAGACTATTTATAATTATTATTATTGTATTATATATTAAATTAACTGATTGACTTACCCAACAAATGTATCCTCCACTATAGGAGGTGTCCATAAATTTTTCAATGGTAACTGTAACCACCGATATATTGTTTCCATTGCCTTTTCTCTGTAAACTTCCCACTCTTCTTCAAAATCTGATTTTTGTATATTTTTCTTCCGCTGTGAATATAATATCAAATTTTATAAATTTCAAAAATACACATATTATAATAAATTACAAATACAAACTTTTCCAACGTTGCCCATATTATTGCTATGATCGGCCATTAGATCTTCTATAATGCATAGTACTGAAGACATAATATATGCCAATATTTTATTTGCTGTTAATAATTTAGATTTCTCATTGGATTCTAAATCAAACTCATGTGATTGCTCTGCATTTTTTTCTAAATATGCAATTAGACCTTGTACAACTAAACAAGAAAAAAATATTGATTAGTGCTCTTTATAAATTTGATAAAATAAATAAAGTCAATAAATTAATTACTCTTTAAGATTCTGCCAAATGTCTTAAGAAGTACCACTAACTCTACTTTGTTTCCATGAATAACAACAGAAAGAAATACATTGAGCTTATCAAGCGCAATGTCAACCGGTTTTGAATCTGTTAACTGTTGTACATTTATAGCTGAAAGAGAAATGATAAAATCAATTGAATAATTAATATTACAATAAAGAAGAAGTTGTGCATAACAAAAGAATGGTAATTACCACTTATTTCTTTTGCAATCAACTGCAAGGGTACAACATCCTGATGACCATAACTTCCAAAATGCGTGCGAGCGAGTTCATCCTTATCCAAGGGAATCGTAAACTCTTCACTAGACATGCTGGTAATTAAAAGTTTCGCTTCTACGCAAAAATATCACTGCAACAAGTCGATGAGCTGCAAATTTCGATGCAGCTAGACACTCGTAAGATCGCGTATAAACAACTTTTTAACCGCCAAACATGATCATGATGGCGGCATATCACAATCACAAAATTTGAATCACACACCGGTACGCAGTCTGTCCCAGTTTGTTTAATGTAGGTTTGTTCAGCGCAGTGACCGTCAGTCCGTCACTTCGATTCTTACCGTAAATCTCCGTCATTAATGTCATTATTAAAATTCAGACGAAACGCGCAAAATTCAAAAAATTGCTGTAAGGAAAAAGATCAAGGGCAGATTAATAGTGATTTTTTTATAAGTCATTGCATGGCATTGAAAAATTGTTTATACTTGTTAAACTATCTTCTTAATGGTTAAATAATATGTTAAGCACCCGCAAATCAAATTTTTCGTTTTAATATAAATCAATCTTTCAACTTTATTTGTTTTTTATTTCTTTAATATATATCTTAATAAAAAGCAAATAAAGTTGAAAGATTGAATTATATTAAAAATAGAATAGAATTATTTAAAAAAATTTTCGCGACAAAAATCGTGAGAGTAGTTAGACCTTAACATTTATTTGTAATGTAAAAATGAATTACATTTTATTGATTAGAAAAACATGCATTAACATTACTTTGCCAACGAGATGGCTGGTATATGAGTTCTCAGTCTAATGTCTAATGTTCCTGCTGTTGCTCGTCTGCAGGCCTGCCCCCACCAGCGTGCGGAGGTCTCGCTCGCATACGTGTGCACATACAGTGTGCGTGGGATGCCTAGGATAGGGGCTTGTGGATTCGTCAACGCGGCCCAATGGCTCGCGGCGGAGTCGTCGCGGGCTTGCTGCTCCGCCAATCCGAAATTGCCACACGAGCACATGTCGGTGTGCGCGCCGCAGCGGCTGCATCTTTTGGAGCTGCCCCCGTGTGTGCCGCCGCTGCCGCTCGACAGGTGGATCGTCGGCCTCGTCCCGGGGATCGCGGATTATTCCGAGTGACGTGTAGGTCGCGAGTCGCGGATGCTGCATACCTGCCGCGCACGAGGAACAGCAGCCAGCCACGAGTACATCTGCCCCCTGATATTGTACTCGTGCGTCAGCACACCCATCGCCGAACCGGGGAACGGCTCGATGCTCGGCCCGTAGTTACACGTCTCCTCTTCTGCTGCGGATTCGTCGTGTCGCACGGGGGTAAGGCACGTCGCATCGTCGGACCCGGTAGCCACATAACCAACATTCGTGACAGCGACTTTCTCCGGCGCTTCCGTCAGTGAAAGGGCCTCCTTTTGTATTCCGGCCGCGTTGCGTTCGAGGCTAGCGATCGCCTCCGCGTGCAAGCTGTTGTCGCTGCTTCAACTTGCACTCGATTAGTTCGCGCAATTTTTGCGGGTAATTATACCTGGTGGAACGGCCAGGGACGCCGGCGGAGTGATAATCTTTTTGGAGCAAATGTTTTGCAGCATCTGCTCGATAGCATATTTTGCTCGCGATTTTGTTCTGCTCTAGTATTTTCAGTGGACTACTTACTTTAGTATCGAGTAAATCGGTTTTTAATTTTATGTATTTGGCGAATAATTTTAATGAATATTTAAGTGATCCATTTGTGCTTAGAAGGTTCTTTAAATGATTTTCTTTTACAGACTCAAAATGGCATACTTCAAAAGATTACCAGTTATGTTCTTGGCAGTACTCTTCATTGGTCTTCTGGCCAACCAGATATGTGGACTTGCCGTTATGAGTGTTGATCTTGGCAGTGAATGGATGAAAGTTGCTATTGTTTCAGTAAGTTATTTTTTAATTAATAAATAATAAATTTATAAGTAAAATTATGTATCAATTAATAATGTACTAAAAAAACTAAATTTACAGCCTGGTGTTCCAATGGAAATTGCACTAAATAAAGAATCCAAGAGGAAAACCCCAGTAACAATATCTTTCAGAGATGGAGAACGAACTTTTGGTGAAGATGCTCAAGTCATTGGAACCCGTTTTCCTAAAAATAGTTTTTCCTACATTTTAGACTTAATAGGAAAGTCTATTGATAATCCCATCGTCCAATTATTTAAGAAACGCTTCCCTTACTACGATATTGAGGCTGATAAAAAGCGCAACACTATATTATTCCGAATAGATGAAAATACTACATATTCTCCTGAAGAGTTGCTTGCACAACTTTTACACAAAGCTAAAGAAATGGCTCAAACTTCAGCTGGACAAAAGATAAATGAAGCAGTGATAACTGTACCAGGTTACTTTAATCAAGCTGAACGTGTAGCTCTACTTCAAGCAGCAGAACTTGCTGATCTCAAAGTATTGCAATTATTCAACGATTACTCAGCTATTGCACTGAATTATGGTATCTTCCATCGAAAGGAAATCAATGATTCTGCTCATTACATCATGTTCTACGATATGGGAGCAAGTAGTACAACTGCTACAATTGTTGGATACCAAAACGTAAAGACCAAGGAACGAGGTTTTGTAGAAACTCACCCACAAGTCAGTATTCTGGGTGTTGGCTATGATCGAACACTCGGTGGTTTGGACATGCAGTTGAGGCTAAGAGATTATTTGGCTAAAGAGTTTGATGCTATGAAAAAAACCTCTAATTCCGTGTTTAAAAGTCCAAGAGCTTTAGCAAAACTTTTTAAGGAAGCAGGCCGGGTGAAAAATGTGCTAAGTGCCAATGCTGAGCATTATGCACAAATTGAAGGCCTCTTAGATGAGCAAGACTTTAGATTGTTGGTAACAAGAGAAAAGTTTGAAGAGCTTTGTGCCGACCTATTTGAGCGAGTGGCTAATCCAGTTAAAACAGCTTTAGAAACATCAGGTACTTTAAAATTTTATTTGTTTTAGATTTAATTAGATTAATAACTTATATTATATTCATTTTTATTTTAGCCTTAACAATGGATATCATTTCTCAAGTTGTACTAGTAGGAGCTGGTACCAGAGTACCTAAGGTCCAAGAAAAATTAAGTGCATTTGTTAAGACTGAGTTATCAAAAAATATCAATACTGATGAAGCTGCTGCTTTAGGAGCAGTTTACAAAGCTGCAGATCTTAGTCAAGGCTTTAAAGTAAAAAAATTCATCACCAAAGATGCTGTTATATTTCCTATCCAAATTGTTTTTGATAGACCTGTAGATGATACAGTTAAACAGGTATTTTATTGTAAACTTTTTATTCATATATCACATAAAATGGTTTTTACAATTATTGTAAATATATTTTATCTATTTTAGGTTAAAAGAACTCTATTTGGAAGGATGAATGCATATCCTCAAAAGAAAATTATAACATTTAATAAACATAATCATGACTTTTCTTTCAATATCAATTATGCAGAACTTGACTATCTGCCAGCAGAAGAAATTACGTAAGTTTCATTTAAAAATCATTTATGTAAATAAATTGACATCAAGTAATTAATTCAATTATGCTTATATTTAAATTTAAATATATTAAATCAATATTACAGAGCTATTGGTAATTTAAATATTTCTACCATAACATTAAATGGAGTTGCTGACGCATTAGCCAAGCATGCAAAGGAAATAGCAGAAAGCAAAGGAATAAAGGCACACTTTTCCATGGATGAGAGTGGTGTATTAAACTTAGTTAATGTAGAATTAGTATCAGAAAAGGCAACCGTCGTTAGTGACGAAGAAGAAGGTGCATTTTCAAAACTAGGTTCAACAATAAGCAAACTCTTTTCTGGTTTGTTTCAAGCAATATGCTCCTGACTAGAGATGAACAAATGCTGTTTTTTAAATAACAATTGTTGATGTAACAGAGTTGTACTGCATGAGTAGCAGTAGAATGTATATATTATTATCAAAGTTGGTCATCTCTAGTCCTGACTCAAAAATTCAATTGATTTTGATAAATTGTACCTATTTCTGTTTAAAAGCAAGTTTTTTATTTATCATCATCAATTGTTTTTTGAACCAGATTATAATATTACACTATATTGTTAATGTATCTTTTTTAATAATTTTTTGATCTACAGGATCAGATGATAAAGAAAATGTTAAAAAACCAGAAGATGCTATAAAAGAGGATGTTAAACCAGTACATGAAGAACCTGATTATCCTGGTCTAAAAAAAGAAGCTGAAGAAAAGGCAAAAGAAAATAATGAAACTAAACCAACTGAAGAAAAAGCTGAAAATAAAACAGAGAAATTAGAAAAAGATAAAAAACCAACTATTGTCACTCTTAAAGAGCCAATAGAAGCTAAGGAATCGAGATTGGGACCTCAAGTATTATCTGATGAAAAATTAGCTGCCTCACAGGAAAAGTAAGATTTTTAATAATCAAATTTAAATATAAATAATAAATTTAAATTTAATGAGTTGTTATATTTGTAATATTTGTTTTTAGGCTCAGAGCTTTGGATGACTTCGATAAGAAAAAGGCTCGTAGAGAAAGTGCTCTCAATAATTTGGAATCCTTTGTGATAGATGCTCTACAGAAATTAGAAAATGATGAATACAAGGCAGCTACTGTTCCCGAAGAAGCCGAAAAAATTAAAAAAGCGTGCAATGACGTTTCTGAGTGGCTATACGAAGAAGGATTTGAAGCACCTTCAGAAACTTACGAGCAAAAGTTAAGTGAACTGCGAAAGTTAACAAGTGACATGTATGATCGAGTGTTTGAACATAGAGAACGACCAGAGGCTTTGAAAGGCATGGTTTCTATGCTAAATGGCAGCAGAGTATTTTTAAATAATATGCGCAACCTCAATGTTTCTTCTGAAATTTTCACTCAAGTTGAGATAGAAACGCTGGAAAAAGTCATTAACGAAACTCAGGTAACTGAAATTTTTCACATAGTGGCATAAACATTTGTTTATAAACATAAAATTAATATTTAATTAATTCTTTTTAGGAATATCACGATTTAGTTGTAAAAGTGACATCTGAAACAAAATTGTATGCACCTGTAATACACAAAGTTCGTGATATTGCAAACAAAATGGCCTTACTTGACCGTGAAGTCAAATATCTTGTAAATAAAGCAAAGATTTGGAGACCTAAACAAGAATCAACGGCGAATACCGAAGAAGCCAGTGAAAATAAAACGAGCAGTAGTGACAGTGAATCAAAAACTAAATCTACTGAAAGTGAAGAAAAGGCCGAGTCGGACAATAAAGAGTCCGAAACGATAGAAACAGAAGAAACTTTGGAATTGCCCGCGAGTGAGGCTACGGAACCCAAAGATGAAGAAGTTAAAGACGAGCATTTAGAACTTTGAATACGTGACACATTAAATGGAAATTATTTAGGTATTTTTTACTAATAAATGATGATGATGATGATAAAATGGTCAAATCGTTATCGCCTTTCTGCAGCGCAAAATTGCAAGTGCATTTATGAGTGAACAAGAATTGACGGAATAAATGATTTTATATTCTGCCTATATTTTTGAGAGATTATCACACAAGCACATCAATATTTCTGCAGTAATGACCTAAAAAAGTTTTGCAACTTCTTTTTCATTGTCAACATTTTTCAAAATATTTAAAGAAAATAATGATTCACTCAATTTTTTTTTGTCATTAACACTAGGTATCAATTTGCCTTCCAATAATTTATAATGCATGCCTAAGTGTGTACTTACAATTTTTATTTTCTATTTATATGAAATGTGATTTTGATATGAAATGAAAAAATGTAGCAAAAAGGATGTTAAGTAAATATAATTAGCTTCAATCATTCTATTGAAGAAGAGTGAATGACAAAACTTCTAATGTGAAGAGAGAAGCATTTATTGCAAATAATTGTACATCATTTGATGATGATCTATTATGTGAGTAAATTGCATATAAAATAGAAGATCTACAAAAATGGTGCATGCTAGACTATTCACTCGAAACTTCCTTTATAAAATTAACTAAAAGATTCATTGTTTAATGTGTATTTGAAAAAATGTCTACGGTATAATATATGAATCTTGAATGTCAATCGATTTAGTTAGGAATTTAATTATTGTGTCTAATTTTTAAGTTTGCAAAAAAATGTAGCATGTTGATTTGTTCTGAAAAAAATTATATAACTGTGCTACAAAATCGTTTTTCATTCCAATTAATTAACTAAGGCAGAAAAAATTTTGTTACTTTATATGGTTTGGAGTGAAAAATTGTATTTATAAAAAATATAATAATTATGTAAAAAAATAATCTCTGTACTGTTATTTGAAACCATTTATTCATTTATTTTAAATAATATTTTTTAAATCATTTTGAATTTTTTAAAGCATTTTTCTAATTAATATTATTAATTTCTGTAAAAAAAATCTTTAAATTTTGGTATCTCGGACGATGTTCCCGAAGTTTGGTACACTTGAAGTCTTCTGAAGTTACTGAATTCTACAAACTTCACGGTCTTAGGCAGCAATGGCGTTTTCCCTCCATTCGCGTTTGTGTTGAAAAAAGCTAGTCCTTGTGTTAGTGCTGCTCACATCCTTACACCGACCGAGCTGCGCCGTGCAGTCACCGCTCGCTGCTAGTCGCTACGTAAGTTAGAACGAGACGGAAAAAACGTAAAACGCGCGCGTCCTTCTCCCGTGGCGCGAGAAATGCGCGACTACAACAAAACGTAGAGGAGTGAGTGAGAGAGAGCGAGAGAGAGCAAGGCAAGGCACTTTTGCGCGCCATCCCCGAGGACAGCCAGACAGCGGGGCAGGCGGCATGCGCACTTAACCTCCTCGGACGCGTGAACAGAGCCGCCGCGCGCGGAGCGAACGCCGTCCCCTTGAGCGGGCCAGGATCCAATATCGACCGGGAGCGCCCGGAGCAGCGCGACGCGACGAAGAGGTTAGACGCCGCGATGACGGATATCGGAGGCGCGAGCGTGTTTACCAACGGCGGCGGCGGCGGCGGCGACCTGCTCCAGCAGGCGTTCCAACAGGTCGTCGACGAGGACGAGCAGGAGAGCGACTTCGTCACGTTCCTGCAGAGCGACACCGGCGACTCCCAGGTAATACACTTGACCGCCGAGCAGGCAGCTGCACTGGGCATCACCTTCAGCGTGGAGAACGAGCAGCCAGTGGAGAGCGAGGCCTCCTTTCAGAGCTGCAGTCAACCGGAGCAGCAACAACAGCAGCAGCAAACTCTCAGTCAGGAGGATTCACAGAGGATCATTAATGAATTGACACAGAGCGGCTTGTTGAAGGCTAACAGTGCTGGTATTAACTGCGCTGCTTTAAACAACTGGTCTATTCAACAACAAAAGTAAATTTACATTGAG
The DNA here is from genome assembly GCA_035586675.1 of Eurytoma californica. Lineage (NCBI taxonomy): Eukaryota > Metazoa > Arthropoda > Insecta > Hymenoptera > Eurytomidae > Eurytoma > Eurytoma californica. The sequence goes on along the minus strand of JAXIUT010000048.1, from coordinate 16,927,297 downwards.
TTTATTTTTATATTATCAGTGTTTTGTTAAGTGTTTACAAAGTAACGTAGAGTACTGTGTATATAATTTGCAGAAATACAATAAAACTGTATCTACATGCATTTAAATCCCTTAGTATTTTGATTTTAGTATTGGTAAACATTGATTAATACAATATTGCCTTCTACTACACAGATAAATTCTTGATTTCTTGAAAAATTTTTTATTTTCTCGACTTTTTTATATATCTATTTTCATTTAATAATCTGTTTCAGCGAACAAGATGACAGTTTTCAACATGAGACTTTAGAATCCAATTTGACATTCGATAGTATAAGTCGACAAGATACTTCAGATCAATCTAATAATGTTTTAGTTGATTCGAATCTAAAATTTAACAATATTACTCAAGATCAGGAAAACACGACCACAAAACAAACAGATAATATTGTTAGAATCCAAACAAACCAATCTAATGGATTTATTACAGATCATGAAGTTCCTAAAAGTATGGAAACTCAGTGCAATGGAAATATTTTACAAAATACAATTCAATTCAGTATAGCTTCAAATAACGCACAAGTAGACAATGTGTCTGTATCACAGGCTCAAATTTTACAAAGATTTCCTGTAATACTTCCATCTTCCCAGTTTATAATTAAACCAACGCAAACAGTTCTCACACCTGTAAAGAATATTAGGATATTATCTAGTAATAAGATGACAACTACAGTCCAACCCTCGCAAAATTCTTTACTTTTGCCAAAAGCAACATTAATAAACAGTATATCACCACAAATAATAAAAGCTTTACCTATAGGAGCTCAATTTTTAAGCACAACCAATAATCTTTCGTCACAGTTATTGAACAGATCACGAATAATAGCCAAAAATACAGATAATAGCAACAATCAATTAATTAGTGAATCTGGAGGTAATAACATAAATGCGAATACATTATCTTCACTGGCACAAAATCTGGTAAGAACAATTTTTGAACTTAAAATATTGTGCAATAATAAAATGGTTTTGAATTAAGAATAGATGTATATTATATCCCATCAATTTTTGCAGATTCGACAAACGTCATTACAAAAGCCTGCACAAGCACAAGTCCAACAGAAAGGAAATCTGCAACAATTTTTCACTCCTCTTTTAAAAACAAATTCAAATAATATTACAGCAGTAAAAAATTCTTCGTTACTAAATAGTCATTTACTTAAACAAAATTCGTCAGCAACTCTAAAAACTATACAGCAACCATCACAAATGGTTAAAAAAACTTATGTAAAAAATCCATTAATATCGTTAGCAACTTCAAAACAGTCAAGCACACCCATAATATTTAGAACAACTCCAGTGATAAAATCAGAAGATTCTAAATCAACTTCCACTTCAACTACAGTAAGATCTCAGTCTTCCACTACACCAGTGTCAATTCTAAAGCCTCAAACTAAGTCTGCAGCAAATAATTTAAACAAACAAAGTTTAGCGAGTGCATTATTAGCACAAAAGAATTTAGCAAAAACTTTAGAATTATCGGAATCTATAAAACCTCTAGTAACAGCCAAATTAAAGCAGAGCGTAAATTCACTTATGAAAAGTATAAAGAAAAAAACTATACCCCAAAAGGCACTTGTTTCAGTAAAACAAGAACAATCAGATGCAAACAAACCATTAGGGTCTAGTGAAAATCCAATACAAATTTTACAGCAGGGTCATACATATCATAGGTAATACATATTTAAAATTTTTTTTCGTTTAACTAAGTCTTTTAAAGCACTTGTTATATATTTTCTTATAACCATAATAAAATCAGAAGATCACTTTTCATTGTTTACCATGAATATAACATTAAATAATGTTACTGAAGTTGCTTTCATGTGTTCAAAATAAAAGAAAAATAATCGCCGACCTTTTTTATAGCATGCAACGTTTGACACAAACCCAGTTGAAGCAAATAGCTCAAGTTTTGCATCAGCGAACTCAAGAATCGTCAACTTCCAACGAAAAAGTCGTATACAGGTATACTAAATAGTTTCAATAATTTGCAAAAAAAAGAACCGAAAAGAAATTTTCTTAAAAACTTTTAACCCTTTGCAGACTTGTTTTTCCCGACGAAATGGACCTGCGAATGAAAAGTCCGAATTCATTGTTGAAAAATCGAGGTGGAAAGCGAGGCCGTCCCAAAAAAAGTGCGGTGAAACCGTCAATACTTAGCAATAAGCCCGCTGCAGAAGAAGAGCATGACGATGCAAAGGTATTTATTTATTGTAATAGTATAAAAAAGAATTTAGTATAATATGCGAACAAATTTTGAGTAAATGTCTTTTTTATACAAAACTAACAAAAACTTCTAATTTTTATGAAGGACGACCGTAAGAAAATCGTAGCGCGAACAAGATCAGGTCGATTGTCCCGTCCGCCGAGGCACATGGTGCGCGATTACAAGCACTTGCACCACTTGGACTTTATGCAGCCGGATTTAGACGACTCTGACGGTGGTTACAGTGATTACAATACGAACGGTGGTGTCAAGCTCGAAGACGAGGAAGGGGGTCATCGGACAGAATTACTTGCAGGGCTTGAAGTACCCAAGCGAAAAATTTCAGATCACTTCAGGTGTCCTACGTGTAATAAAATTTACTTGGGTCGTACGAGAATGGCCAGGCATTTCGAAACACACCCAGACCATGGAAGTCCCGATCAACTCCCTCCACCTACTGTCGAACCCGAACTAAAACAGGTACGGGAGAATTGAAAATTAAAAAAAAATATGTTAAATTTTGTAAAATATATTTGTACAAATCAATTTCGTTTCTTTAGCAAACTCCACCGCAGGATCCATTAAAACGTAAGGGTAAGAAACGAGGTCCATGGGCTTATGTGACACCCGAAGCTAAGTCAGAACGACGCCAGTTGAAACTGCGCGAGGCTATTTCTGTATGCGAAAATTCGGAGATAGCAAAAATTGCAGGAAAACCGGTAGTTAATTCATTGTCGCTATTCGATCTCCTCGTTCTTAAATCCGAAAACAACGTACGGTTGTTTTTGTCAGAAATTAAGGAATTCGTAGAGCGTATACGCGAGAAATCCAGTTCGATGCTGTCCGTAGCTAGTAATGATGATAAACTCAACGACGACGTCGTTGACTTAAATGAGGAAATACTCTGCGATGTTCTTGCTCTTAATTCGGGATTTTACAAGGTTAACGAGGCGGTTGATAGCGAGGAGACTGAGTTAGAGGAAAGAAATTCCAGTGAAACTTTTGAACTTGATGGGTCACTTGAACCGCCTCTCAAGGTACAAAGGACAGATAGCACGCTAGAAGAGGGTAAGAATTTACAAAAAAATTCATTTATTTCATTAGATGATTACATTAAAATAAAATAAAATTCATTTTACGTTTCTAAGGTAAAGAGAATATAGAAGAGAGGTTGTCTAGTGGATTTTCTGAAAGCTCGGATCTCAGCGTTTCCGACTTCCTTAACGAACGGCGAAGTGATAACGCTACAACACCAATAAATTGTCCAGAAGTATTGAGTGCTCTTACTTTGATGCCAAGAAATAATACCACGAGTCCAGAAAAGGAGGATTCGTCAAAAATGAATGACGTTTCGACAGTATTGAATACAGGTGCGGAAGTGCAAACTACGGATAGTCCAGGTTTTCAAAAACTAAATATAAAAATTTCATCAAAATCTGGCACTGGCTTCAAAGAAGGCACGTTCACTAAGCTTGGTGAAAATTTGGACTCCAGTTGTACGGATGTTTTTACAAAACTAAATGGGAATTACGATCAAATGAAGGCGGATAATATGCAACGGACGTTTATAAAATTGGAACCCACAGAGGAAGGTTTTATAAAATTAGGTAATTTAACAATATGTTTGTTTATAAAGTTTAATAAAACTTTCGATCGAAGTATAAGCAACTTTTTATTGATTTAGCAAATGGAATGATTGGAGGATTTCACCAAGAGATCGAAGATTTTGGAAAAATACAAAATAATGGATTTCATTACGTATCTAGTGGATCTGTTGACAATTACAATAGTAATAAAGGCTTTAGAAAATTAGTACCCAAAACTACAACGGTAACGATTCCTAATGATGAGACAAAGGTAGAACACAACCACGAGGTTGATGAAAATTCTATTCAAATAACAACAAGTAGTAACAATTCAGATACAAATATTTTTGGTGCTTCTGATAATTTGGACATTGTAAAAATGACAAATTATGATCACATCACACACTTAGACATTCTTAATAATAGTGGTGTCATTGATAAAAATCTCATGATCGATGAGAAGCTCGTTGAACACTTACAACTCGTTGATAATTCTAATATCGTTGACGAATTAGTATCAGAGAGACTGAAAAGCATAATGCCGGAAAATTTGTTAGAAAGTAATTTGTTACAAGGAAATGGAAATTTAGATACAGATCTCGATTTTGATGAGTTAAGTGAGGAATTCAATAGGAATACTAGGAGTTGATAAAAACTCTTTTGAATTCTCATTTTTTTTTATGAGAGGTAAAGTTACTGACAGTAAACTTTTTTTTAAGGAATGAAAAATAAATTGATTACTTTTTTTTAATTCCTGTTATAAGCTTTGCTTTGAAATAACTTTTTATTCTATTTTTAAATTAAATAAATGAGTTCTTATTTTCTTTTTTTCACACTTATTGAAGATTAGCATTAATATATTTTTATGCACGTTCATTAAGTTTTAGCAAAAAAGAATTTTTTCGATTTAATTTCTGAATCAGTAACTGTACCTTGTAAACAATAATTTTCATATAATGTACAGTGTACAAAGAAAATATTCGATATTTTATTACGAAATCGCACAAGTAAAAGATTATTTTTATTGAATATTTATCTTAACTTACATAATATTATATTTTAATAAGATACGTAAACTTAAATGACTGAGATTCGCGCTCTGCAGGGCAGTTATATTTTTAATGTAAATTGACGAATCCAAGATTCTTGTACGTTAAATACTAGGCATCTTGTACAAAAAAACATTCTAATTACTTAAATTTTGATTGAAGCCTAAATATATATGATAACTTGCTAAAAGGAAAACACTTAAAATACAAGTCAAACTCTAGTCTGCATTAAGGTTTCCAAAACTAACAAGAATTTTGCAAATTTAAACTAAATTTGCATTTTAATCTATGAACTAATGAACTTTTCGAGATGCAAAATGCGAGACAAGAGTCAAAGAAATAAGTTATTATTGTAAATATATGTAGCTCGTGTATATTCGAGAATGTGAGAGAAAAATGTATGACACAAGTGTAATAAATGCAATAATTTTTAGTTGCAATTTAATGAAATGAAAGAAAATTAATGTCAGTGAGTGGTATATTGTCTATACTGTAGTGTTATATATATTAATTATATTAAAATATAAAAATAAATAATATTATATATGTTAAAACAACCGACTAAGTCGTAAACTTATAAAGAAAACCAAGTAAAACTTTAATCAACTTCCATTTTTCTGAACATTCATCGTCCATGATACAGATAGATATCGTAATTTATCAATTAATTACATTTATAGATTTAAGCGGCAAATGTGATTCAAAGCATTTTTAAAAATATAATCAAATGAAATTGAAATTCCATACAATATCTAAATAATATCTGTAAATTGAATGAAATAAATGTGTGGCTATGTTTATATAAAAAAGGTGTAAAACAATAAAATGTTGTCATCAAAAAATTTATGTGTTGAATTTTTAGTTTAGTATATGATTATTCTGTTCCTTTTTTTAATTTTTAGTGGTAAGCAGCTATAGAAATAGATTGATCTATAAGTTTAAAAAATAAATATATTCTGTCAATATATTTGGAAAAAATTTTATTCATCAAACAGCATTGGTAAATAAAAGATAACAATAACATAATCTTTCTATGCTCCAACTACTGTCACTTGTTATATTAATGCCCTAATGCATGTCGACCTTTTAAAATTCGTCTCATGAGAATTTTTCTTCCTTCTGGTGTAGACATACGTTTAAAGAAACCTTGTTCAACAACTCTTTTCCTTTCACGAGGTCTTGGAAAGTGATACCTCATTCGATTTCGAACAGCTGTGAAACTCCATGTTTGAGATGCAGATCTATAAAATATTTAAATATGTATGTTCACAAGATTTAAAAAATTGTATCTTAAATTCTATTTTTAAATTATTTCTATCAAATTTCAAGTAATACAAATTTTACTGTTAAAATATTTTTTACCTATAGAGATAATTAAATATTTATAATAAAATGTGTTTATTTTAAATGTGTTTATAAAATAGCAATGCAGTACCCAAAAATTATAAAATTAATTTATTTTATTGTAAAAAAATAAAAAAAAAGTAGTTTTGTAAAAATAAATAGAGGTTAAGAATGATTTTTACTTTAAAAAGAATTTAGTTTCACAGAGAACATTGAATTTTTTTATTACTTACGGTACAAAATTGAACAAGAGTGTGGTCGTTCTTCCCAATAACCCACTCATATTTTTTTTATTCAATTAGTTTGATTTTATACTTTGCAAACAATTCAATTCTCCATGCAACCATTCAAGGGTGTTTTTATAATGTTACGAGTGCAAGTATTCACGTCTGATTCGCTCCACTTCCGACAGCCGTTTCAACTTTCAACTTTTATAATTTAAATAAAATATTTTTGCACTATCCGATCATTGAAAAAGTTAATCTTTCATATTTATATGATCGTAGATGAGTTATGATTAATTATTTCATTGATCAATTATTGATCATTCGCGTTTACTACTGCGAACGGTTATCCGTATTCCTTCTTTAATTCGTGTATCGTACAAGCAACGACTGATCATTGTGTAAACGCCGCAACTTATATATACATATATATATTTAATTCGCAAGATTTACTTACATTCTCGTTGACGGGGTTATGTGAGAATTTAAAAAACGTAACCAAAACGTGCTTTTTCGGTTCATTCAAGGGTCGCTAATTAAAGCTTTGCCGATTGTTAAAGTATGATGATAGTCCATTAAGAAAAAATCTAAAGTTGTTGAGTAGTTTTTTATATAAGTAAATCATGATTTTGTCAAAAAACTGTAGGCTGATATATAAAGTACAGTGTTGGAATCAGCATGCAAAATATTTGCAACAAAAATCTTCAAGATTATTGCATACAATAACAGTTAATTCGCATGTGTACTGTAACAGAGGTAAATCATTGGTTATTTAATGGTTGTTTAAAAAACAATTTATGCGAAAATTGTGATAAGCAATATTACACAATAAAACAGTTTCAAAAACAATCTTATATCACCAACTATTAAATATTTGAATTAGTAAAAACGATTAAAAATTTATTACTTTTTTATATTATTTATTAACCATAATTATTTTATCAGATTTTAAATTACAACTATTGCAATATGAAATAATATAGGAATTTATTAATGTGATTTTAATATATTGATTTGTTCTTATTACTAAATTTTTATTTTAGACTTCTTGCCAAAATTTACAAGATCGTTAATTCGTGTAAATACAGCATTAGCTTATCCTAAACAATTTAGTACAGTTAAGGATTCATCCCACAATGACCTTAATGAAAATCCTAGTATTCAAGATGAAGAGGCTGAAAGAAATAAACAAAATCAAAATTCATGGAAGATGAAAATCTTAATGTGTTTTGGAGTAACATTCAGTTTTGCTGCCTTGTCACTGATTTATAACATCAGTCAACCAGATTATGATGAAAACGGCATAATAATTGAAGATGAATTTAGTAATTTATCTGAAATAAGTCAACTTTATCACAGATTGATAAAGAAAGTTACATATTACAAGAAGGTAATATAATATTTAATATTAAGATTAACAAATAATTAAAAATCAATAATTTTTATTTTAGTTAGTAGAGGAACCCAGCCGAGATAAATTACTTCCAGAACCTTTATCTCATCCATATATTCAGCCACCTTATACAGTAATATTAGAATTAACTGATGTTTTGGTTCATCCTGATTGGACAGTAAGTTTTTCATATAAAATTTCTGTCAGAAAATATGTTTTTTAATAAAAACATCTTACTGAAATTTATTTCAGTACCAAACTGGCTGGCGATTTAAGAAGAGGCCTGGTGTTGATCACTTTTTAGAGGCAATAGCTCCACCACAATTTGAGATAGTGGTTTACACTGCTGAACAAGGAATGGTAAAAAATTATATATAATTTTCGTATTATAAAATATGAATCTTATGTATAAATGCATAAGATCAATTTTTAAATTTTCTTTAAATTAAAATGCATTAAAAATTTCTTTTAATATGCAGACTGTATTTCCAATTCTTGATGCTCTTGATCCACATGGATATATCATGTATAGACTTGTTAGGGATGCTACTAGGTTTGTAGATGGCCATCATGTGAAGGATCTTGATTCTCTGAATAGAGATCTTTCTAAAGTAGGTAGCTTTAAATTTCGCATTTATTTGATGCTTAAAAATATATTGTAATCTAATTACTGAACCTACATTACAATTTGTACAGGTCATAGTAATCGATTGGAATGGAGAAAGTGTTAAATTCCATCCAGAAAACACACTAAAAATACCTAGATGGAGTGGAAATGATAATGATACTTCAATGTACGATTTGGCAGCTTTCCTTAAAAGTAAGTAATTAAAATAAATTTCAATTATTTGAATTAACTTTTTCTCATTACTAAAATACAAATTCAAAAACAAACCCATTCTTTTTCTAGCTATTTATGCAACCCAAGTTGAAGATGTAAGGGATGTTCTTAATTATTATCGGCAATTTGACAATCCTTTGGAAGCATTTAGAGAAAACCAAAGAAAACTTTTAGTAAGTTAACTTGTAAAAATAGCAAAAAAAAATACTGTTTTATAATTTATTCAAATTTGTAATTAATTATTTTTAATTATTTTACTACAGTCACAATTAGAAAAAGAAGAAAGTAAGATCCATAAAGATGAAAGTAAAATTCTGACATCAAAATGGAGACCAAGCTTTTTAAAAAGCTTTTAATTAAACAAATTATGACCATGAATTTAAATTTACTTCCACTTTACTTCGATTAGAAGAAAACAGCATTTTTGTTACAATATGAACATTATTATTATTATATTTAATATAAGAATGTACAAAGAACTTGAAATAATAAAAATAGTTAAAATAAATGTTTTACTCTTTTTTTAATAATAATTAGGTATTTGTTATTATCAATCCTTCTTTAAAAAATATTCATTAGCTTATTATAATTCATATATTGTTTTTTGATTTTATTTTAAATTGTTATTAATTTACACATATAAAATTAAATTTATAAATAATAAATTTAATCTGTATATAAATTATATTTTACATTTTATTACAATAATTAATTACGTTTTTCGATTATAAAGATCGAAAGCGAGCATATACATTATATAGTAGATATAGACATATAGTGCACGAAAAGCAATATGCCGGCGCGGCATATAAGAAGTCGATGGTGCTCAGCTGCGTGAACGTTCAATAAATAAACAAAATAATATTGACGAAATAAAAAGTTGAAAGTCAAAGAATATTGTTGCAAGAAGAAACTGTAACAGAATATGTGCCTAATAAGAAATCGTTAAAGTTTTCTTACTCATTTTGAAATAACTAAATAAGCTGTTAGTATACTTTTATTACTTGATTGATTATTTTTACCGTAGGTTAGGTTTAAGTGTGATCCACTTTTTACTGTTGAACAAATGTTTTAATTTGTTCTCTTTACGAAAACAATTCGTAATATGTGTTCTATACCTTTTTAATTGATTTTTATTTAATTTTGGTATTTACTTATAATTTTTTTGATAATATGAAATAGATTTGCTCTTATATATTTTTAGAATAAACATAAACTTTATTTCACCTTCTATTAATAAATCAAGTGACAAGTACATTAAGGTTATTGCTTTGTATTGATATTTCAGGTTGAAATTTTAATTGTTGAACAATGGTAGATGACAAGTGCATTAGCGATTCCGTTAAGGCTGATCTGAAAGGGAAATATTTAACCGTTAGGAAGTTGTTGGATGAAGATAGTAAAAATGATCCTGAATCAGAACCTTATAGAAGCAAATATGCAGCAATGGAAGTGTTAAAGAACATGAAAAATCTTTTATATAACTCTGTTGATAATGCAAAGCAGCAAGAAGATGAGGTAACATCTATGCTTGCAGTTATTTATTTAAATCAAGGTATAATTGCTATCGAAACGGAGGAACTAAAATCTGGTCAAGATTATCTTCTTAATTGCATTGATGTAATAAGTAAGAGTAAAATAAAATCTGAAACTATATTACCAATGATCAGTGTATTGAATCAATTGGGTATATTGTGGTCCAAGAGAGATCAAGCTACTAAAGCTAAGGAATACTTAGAACAAGCTGAAAAAGTTTATAAAGATTATAAAAGCAGTACCAATGCAAAATCGACTCCTGTAAACATGTGCTGTTTGTTCGGAATAGAAGATTCTTCTGAACCACCTGCAAATGAAATTTTGGAAAAACTTTATACTCTGACGCTTTATTATTTGGCTCAAATATACGGTAGCTTAGATGATTTTCTTAAATCTGCTGTATTTTGTCATATGACTTTAAAAAGACAATTAGAGATGAATGATTTTGAAAGCATTGATTGGGCGCTTAATGCTGCAACATTGTCTCAATTCTTTATGGAAAAGGGAGGTTTTGTACAAGCTAGACATCACCTTGCTGCAGCAACGTATATCCTTGGAAAATATGAAGATACTTTGAAAGAAATGAGGTAATTAGTTGAAATGAAATTATTTGAACTGTAGGAAATAAAATTGTTTGTATTAATTTAATAATATTATAAACATTTTTCAGTTCCAAGACAAATAAGGATGATAATGAAATTGAAATTTTAGCTTCAAAATGGGAAAATTTCAAGCACAGAAGTGCTGATATATCTCGGTGCTGGGCCAAGTATGGAATTTTACTTATGAGCATGTCAAGGGATCGTTTAATGTCAAACATTGAAAGTGGAGAAGATAAACCTATTTCAGATAACACAAATATTCAAACTGATCCCAAATCTGATATAAGACAAGATATGTTAAATAATATGAAATTTGAAACTATAGAGAATGATATAGAACACATAGCTAATAATGTTACTGACAAATATTTGTTAGATTTTAATGATGCAAAACAAGTATTTTTAAATGTTCAAAAATGGCTTGATGATGCAAAGACATTTTATACATTAGAAAATCATGCATCTGATTATGTACAAATTGTACAAGATATGTCACAACTTTATAAATACCTCACCTTTTTTGAGGAAGATGAAAATCGACAAGCTAAAATGCACAAAAGACGGATAGATTTGCTAGAAGGTATAGTTAAAGAGTTAAATGAAATGTATTATCAGTCAATGTGTCAGCAAATATGGATTGAACTTGGTGAAACTTACTCCGAAATTTTAGATATAAAACTAGATCGTTTAAAGACAACTGATGAAAGACCAACTCCTCATATGTTAACTAAGATTAATAATTTAACAAAATCTGCAATAGATAATTTCAGAAAGTTTTTAGACTCTTTAAAAGAGAAAGGTACAGAAAAGTTGCCAGAAGACCTGGTGAGACCTGCTTTATGTGCCTATTTTCATTTGGGCAGGCTTTACAATAAATTTATCACACCCGATAAACATTTACAGCTTGAAAATGTAAAAAGTAGCTTAGATGCCTACACCTTTTTAGTTAATTATTGTGAAAAAGATCAAAAAGCTGGAGAACTTATGGCTATGGAACTTAATGTGTGTAAAGATTTTGTTAAATTATTACCCGTAAAAGTGAACAAGTTGATTCAAGAATTATCAAAGTCTTAATGCAACAAAAATATTATAAAATTTAAATAAAAATTTAAATTGTCTGCACTGTTATTAACTGTTACTTCTTTGCAATATATATGATTTTAAACTTTTAATATTTTCCTGCTAAATTTATAAAATTTAGTAATTTTTATTAAAATTAATTTTCTGCATATATAAGAACCGAAGCTACAATATTAAATGTTGTCTACTATATTTCTTTTTTATATTTATTTAATAATTACTATATATTGTAAAAAATATTTCTATTTCTAAATATTTTGTATTTACATATATTTCAATATGTAAAATAAATTGATATTGATACACTATTAAACGAGTAATTAAATAATTAGACATTTAAACCTAGATTTCATACCAGTTTCTATCCTCACAAATTTATTTCATCTAATAAATAAATTAAGCTTTTTATTTATAAAAATGAATTTTCACATTAAATTAGATTTACACTGGTTAGGATTTTGTAATTGAAAATGATAATTAAATTGTTTAAACAGTATTTTATTATTGCCAAGGCGATCGTTGTAAATGAAATTTCACATGTGTAAATAGCATGAAGCAACTTTGCTATGCAGTTTTATATATCACTGTATGTTATAATACAAACATTTGGAGAAATAAATATTGCTACACTACATATAACATGGTATTATAAAGTTTGGAAACAAACATAATATATAACAATAGCGAAGTGCATTTGTTGTAATCACTCACTTTTTTATCATTTCATTAGCCCTGATCTTAACAGACTAGGTCAACACAAGTTCATTGTGCAGCGGAAGATCAACTTGACATCTTAATCATTTATAGCTTTAAAAATTATTATAGGCCTGATTGTCATCAAAAATTTGTTTTATAAAATTTATGTAGTAAAACTTCAAAAATTAAACAAAGTGTATTGTAACGTTTTCTTGTAACGTTTTATTAGAGGGGCCATAAACAAAAAATATTATTCAAACATTAGTAAAAAACTTTTTAATTTATTTATCAAAAATTCATTAGAAAAAAAATTAATTTAGAATAATGGTGTTCTTAAAAGATTTTAATATAAATATAAAAAATGTATAAAATATCAGTAAAAATAATTAACAATTATTATTTTTATACTGATTTTCGTTCGTAAATTATTGTGCATATTACAATAGTATTGGAGTTTTTTTTGGCAAGTTATTATTAATGTAATTAATGTCCCCATTAATAAAATTTGCACTTGTTATAAATCTCAGTAGTGTATGATTCTTTCGAATATTAATTATATATACATGTACACACATTTTTAATAGTAATATTACAGCAATCGCTTATAATACTTTGGACTTAAGTTTGTTTGAAAGATGTGCTCTAATAGCTTAAGTAAGTATATTTTCTGTTTAAATTCATTTTACTGTATCAATACTTGATTGTAATACTGTAGTATTTTTTTTAAATTGAATATCATACTGCATGTAGTTTTTTTTAAGCAAATGCAGATAAATTTTATGTTAGAATTATTGTTAGAACTGTTGGAATGATAATTTTAAAAATTGTTATTGTTATTAAAAATTATGTTATATATTTAAAGTTTTATAAAAAATCTTTTATATTGTTAGTAAAAATCTTACAAATAACTTAATTGTAAAAGATGCACATCTTCCGTATTAAAATAATTTAAGTACTTGTAACCCCTTTACGTGCTACTAAAAGGTTTAGTACTGGGTGCTTTCTAATATATCCAACAGCTTTTTTGTGAGTCACCATTGTAAAATCATAGCCATTACATTGCAATATTTTATCGTGCATTCTTAGGCCACTTTTTGCTGCTGGAGAACCTTCGTGAACTTCGGTGACATATATACCCTGAAAGGTAAAATTTTTTTAAAATTCAATTTTAATAATCTACTTTGTATAAACTTAAGTATAAATTTAACTATTTGCTTTACATTATCTGTGTATCCTTGAGGACTTTTTTTATAATCTTGGTCAATGCCTCCTCCTATTTTGAAGCCACATTTCATTATTTCTTCTCCAATGGCATTTATTTCTGTTTCCTTGTGAAGTGTAATCGGAATCTAAATTTGAAATAAAGTACATTTTCTTAATTATTTTAAAATTACAAATAAATGAAATATCAGTTTAAAAAATTATCAATGCAATTATGATTTAAATTAAGAGAATCTTGAAATTATAATAACAGGACAACAAATTTGATTGCATATGTATTAGATATACTTAATTTACACTTTACTAGGGTTTTTTCTTTTTCAATAAAGATTACTCATATTACTACAATACTACAATGTTTAAAAATGGTAGTTCTGAATATGATAATGATTAATATTTACTTATAAATAACAAATAATCTACAACCCTGCAATTAAATTTTAACTCTAGCCGAAAAAAGTAAGTCACTAAGTTGATTAAAACGAGTTCTATAAAATTAAAGATAGGTACACCAAGCAGTCAATATAATGAAAAACCGTGGGACGAACAGTAAGTATAAAAACCACTGTACAGTCGTGTTTTAAGGATCGAAAAAATAAAAGAAGCTTGGCACTCGCAAGAAGAGAAGACTGTCGTGCAAAAACGGAGCATAAATTTAGCCGTGGTACAAATTATGACTAATTCACTTACGCTGAGGCACTCCATCGCCGTGCCAGCCTGGTGCTGGAAGGCCATTTTCGCGCACATCTCGGTACCTTTGTAACGGACGTACTACTGGACGGTGAGGAAAAGCTGATCAGTATTGTTGATCGATTGTTGAGGTAAACACCGCTCGCTAAACGACGTGCTAGCCTTTTCGAACGTCCGACGGTGAGCTCTTGTTTACGTTGCTGTCGTGTGGAGATCGCGTTGTGGAGCGAGAGAGGGAGAGAGAGAGATTATCAGTTCTCGGCTGCTCTCGTCTCACGCCGCTCGCGCTAAAGACACCAATGACTCAACTACCTATACATACTCGCAACGGGCCTATCTACTCGCCTCCTCTGAAGTTGGCTGACTCTTCGACGCGCCCGGCGGGCGGCGATCGAGTTTCGGCTTCGAGATACACCTGTAGACCTGCTGATCTCCTGACCTGAGTTGCCTTTCAAATTCTTCCGCCAAGTTTTTATACAAAATAAGACATTATTTTTTAGAGATAATCAATTAACTAACTTTTAATTTTCAATTTGACTGTTTTTAATGAAGTATTGGAAATCGTAAAAATGTGACATTATTATTGTTATTAGTTCGTCTTGTCACTTTATTGTCTTAGATAAAATCTACAAAAACATATTTAAATATCCTGCAATCTTTTATATTAATTAAAGGCTGGGGCTATTCGCACCGACAATCCATGTAAATACGTGGATTTAAAGAAAACTAAAGAAAGAAAAGTTAAATTCTTGATTTAGTCAATAATTGTTGAGAAGTGAAGACCGTTCTGGGAGAATCTTTCGGGAAAAAATGCATTATTTGTAAGTAGATATACATACCGCGTACGGTAAGACACGGAATCTGCATAATCCGATTCGGCATTGATATTTGATATACCTAAGTATACTATACTTGCATTTACTACTAAATGTACAATAAAAAATTAATAAAGACAGTGTGAAGTAATAGCAACAACAAAAAAAGTGCTAAAAAAACATAGATAACTAGATGATATTAAGATAATGTCAAATCAAGGCATGTAATGGCCTGACCCAGGCATAAGAGATTTAGAGAAAGGCTGTAAAGCCGTAATACACTGAACGGCTGCGGCGCAGCTGTGTGCAACAATACAATACAATACAAGACAAGACAAGGGGGTGGAGCGTATCAACTCTGTTTACAATTTACATGCGGATTTTGCTCCGAAATTGTTAATTTTCACTGATTTTTTTGGAAATAGAAGTGTCTTGTTGATAAAATTGTAATTCGGTGAATAAGTGGAGATTTTTCTTAGTGACACGAGATTTATCGATAGTTTTGGAGCCATCCTAACCTGCATTTACATCGAAAACGTAATTTTGTTTGTAATAAAAATTTATTAACTATGGGTGAAGACAGCTCCAGTGATGAGAAAGAAGTGGAGAGACCATTGGTTGCCAAATCTGCAGTTGATTTGCAAAGATTGAAACTTCAAAAACTAATGAAGAATCCAGTATGCATAATTCTCTCATTTGACTTAAAATTACTATTTAACCTTTTATCTTTTTATATTGTGTTAAATATTTATTTTCTTATTTATATTGGCAGGATAAACCAGTTGTAATTCCAGAACGACCAAAAATTAAAGGTACTCCTTCGGTACCAGAATTTGTTAGAAATGTCATGGGTAGTAGTGCTGGTGCAGGTAGTGGTGAATTTCATGTCTATAGGCACTTAAGAAGAAAAGAATACTCAAGACAAAAATATATACAAGAAAAGGGACAGAAAGTTTGTATCATTTTAAATTTTTCTTGCATCCAAAATTTATTTAACAAATTCTGGTTGCTAATCTCTTAATGTTTTAATTGCAGGAACTGCTAGATGAAGAATATCACAGAAAGTTGGAGGAAAATAAAAAATTAGCAGATGAAACTACGGCAAAGAAGAGAGCTAAAAGATTAAAGAAAAAACAAAAACTTCAACAGAAAAAATTTAAACCATCAGATAAGAATAAAAATAAAAATAACCAAAAGACAGATAGTGATAAAAATGACTCAGATAATGAGAGCTCTGATGAAGAAAAATCTAATGTAAGTGTAAAAACAGAAGATTCACAAGATAAAACAGTACATCAGGATCAGATTAAGGATGATAAAAAATCTGAAAAAGTTGACAAAAATAGTAAAACTGAAAAAAATGATGAAAACATTAAAAATAAAAACGATAATGAAAATAATAGAACCATAAAAGGTGATGAAAACATTAATTCTGAAAAAGATAATGAAAATGTTATAACTGAAAAAGATAATGAAAAAGTTGTGACTAAAAATGACGAAGCAAGTGTGAAGACTGAAAATGGCGATAAATCTATGCAATCCAAAGAAAATGACAAAAACAGTAAAACTGAAAATAATACTGATGATCCAGAAAATAATGAAGTAAAATCTGATAACATTAGAACAGCTGAAAACGAAGACGAAAATTGTAGATAATAAAATAATTAACACTGTATATAAGTTTGATGAAAAATATTTGTATTATGTTCTATAAATTATTTTTAAAAAATTTATGATAATTCATTATTTCTTGCAAACAAGGTTAACAAACGTTCTTATATTCTTCAGCAATTAAATTAATTACGTTTAAACAATGTATGTACAATTTAACAATGTTTATATACAATTGCATTCACTCATTCTCAATTCAAAATTGACATTGCGTCAACATCGTCATATCTTTCGTCCCTTTTAAACAATTCTAAAATTTTAGTAGCAAATAATTTCTCATTCGATTTTTTTGCTTGTTGTATAAATGATGCAAATTGAGCCTTAGCTTTGATTAAATCTCCAGCTTTTTCGGGTAATATATGCTCCTAAAAAATAAATCATTAATAATCATTGCTGATCGAGAGCACAAAAAAATATGAAATTCATTATTTACTTGAAATTGTTTAATATGATGTGAAATATCGTCGATATGATCTTTAATTTCTATCCAAAGAGATTCTAAGTCTGAAATGTTTGTGTGAACAGCCAAGTGACATAGTGTAAGACAGAGCTAGAAAAATTTATAACTTGTTTATGATGTACACCTAAGGAGGATTATAAATTTAAATAAATGAACTTACCTGTTGCACTAAAGCATCTCTGTGAGGATACTCTACATAACTAGGTACATGTTGAGAATTTTCTAGTCCTAACATTATACTTTTCCATAAAGTGACTATATACTTATCATACGATTGACAAACTGATAAAGCCCAAGCTGCATTTGTTCTTACTTTAAAATTTGGACTATTGCATACCAAATCACATAATATGGGAAATACTTTGTCCTAATAAAAATTAACAGATTAAAAGATTAATTCTTTCAAGATGGAAATATTTTAAATTAAAGCATATTATATCTTTACATACTTTCCACAAAGATGGTAAAATTTCATCTGGGTTTCTGCTCAAGACTATACCTATAGCTCTGCAAGCATTCCACCTTACCTAAAAATTATTTTATTGTTACTGCGCGTGTAATTATTTATTTAATTAAAAAATATAATATTAAAAAAGGAAGCAAAGATAGTACCTTTGAATCGTTTCCTGTAGTAGCACAATTTATAAGAGCAGCAAGACCAGGTGAGGTATCTTGCAGAATTGATCTATTTGGACATAAATACATAACATTTCCAATAGCTCTTACAGCATTGCACTTAACTTTCTCATTGTACTGAGCCATCTTTACACTGACTTTAAAGAGTTTTGGTAATACTATTTCTAATGATATTGGCTCCACTTCTGAATTATTTCTGAAATTCATAACAACAGATAATATTTGTACAGAGTAATAATTATAATCAAATGAAAAATATGATATTAAAATAAACTCACTCTCTTTTAACTAGACAATCACATAAGCTCGCTAAAGCCCAGATAGCTTTGATTCTTACTCCAAGATTGCGATCCTCAGAAGCTGAGCACGTTATATCAATTAAATCCATGAGAAAGCCAGTGTCTTCTTCTAAAGTCGATAAAGATACCAGCAATCCTAAGGCACGCAAACTGGCGGCTCTTACAGCACTTTCTTCATCTCGAACAGCACCAAATAAAACTGTGATTGCAAGAATACTTTTGTCCCTCTAAAGAGTAACATTTAAATAAAAAAAAATGAAGTATTTTAGTGAAAAGAGTAATAAAAATTAATTGCTGTTTATTACCGAAAGTTGAGCGAACATCTCGTCACCAATGTTACCCACACAATCGCAGGCTACTTCCCGCAGGATAACTACAGGATGTTGCACCAGTGAAATGATACGATTAAATGCAATATTCCAAAATACTGATACATTCTCGGATTTTAAATCAGATAAACGTCCTGCAATAATTTCCATAACTCGGCAAGAATGGAATGCTACTTGTGGTTCTCTAGTTAGATTGACCAAAGATTTGGTAATCACTTCTAAGTGAGGAAAAACGATACTG
Organism: Eurytoma californica; assembly: GCA_035586675.1. Taxonomy (NCBI): domain Eukaryota; kingdom Metazoa; phylum Arthropoda; class Insecta; order Hymenoptera; family Eurytomidae; genus Eurytoma; species Eurytoma californica. The sequence goes on along the minus strand of JAXIUT010000048.1, from coordinate 16,908,339 downwards.
CTTACATTAAAAGCTAATGTTCCCAATAATTTCAATGATTGAAGTCTTACTGGTTCATTCATTATCTATGAATATAAAACAAAATTTTTAATATTTTATATTTACAAATTCATATTTTGTATTTACTAAAAGTACTTACTAGATCTGAAATATTTCTAAGACAGCACTGAAGTAATGCACTCATTTGAATTTCTTCAACATCATCTTTATTTTCGTAGTTACTCTCATTAACGTTTTCATCAAAATCATCATATACTATTTCTTCATTTTCTGTGTCATTGGCAGTGTTGAATTCATTATTAGATAACTCAGCATTTGCATTAGTGCTTGAAGATTTTGCAAGAATATTAAAAATTTCTGGTGTAATCGGCTCTGACAATGCTAAAGATTCAAAGACTGATAGTGCTGCTACTCTAACTGTGGGATCTAGAAATAAATATAACATAAAGGTTTATATTTATATTTAATTTATATTTGTTTTGTTTCAAAAAATGTTTTCATAATACCTTTATGTGAAAGATGGCATCTACAATTCCTAATTAACTTAGTAGCTAAACCAGGTTTGAGTCTGGAATAAGGTGTCCCTTGTGCAAGGGCAGTTGCACATTTTAGCCCTTGTGTTAATACAACAATGTTCCTCTCAGTACTTAGTAATAGTGATAAGGTAAAGTGAATTTCTCTTATCACAGAACTCAACATCCCAAAGAATGTAACAAATGACATTTGCTCCACATCTTCTGCATGACTCAAGAATATCCTAGCCCCAATTAATAAATCATTGAGGGAACTGAGAACAATTTGTCGAACTTTTGAGACTGTTTCTCTTAAAATGCTTCTGGTTAATACTCTGGCATCGGGTCTGGACCCACTGGCAACTATTTGTGTCCAAAATCCAAATAACTCGCGGTTTTGTGTATTTACAACCAAGAAATTCATTAGATGTGCTGCTTCTAAGCGAACTTTGGATTCTGATTTAGTTACATTTCTATTTTCAGTATCAGAAGTATCAGAATCACTAGATTGTTTGATGCTTGCTTTGGTTTCTGCAGTTAAGTTTCTATTATCATTGGCTACTTTTTTGCAAGTTGGTTTCTTATTTTTGGTTTTATGATTTCTGAAATACTTCTTTTTTTGAACTGGGTGTGTTATATCTGGTAAGTTCAAGGTGGATGGACGTAATACTTGAGGCTTTATGTTTGGATATCCTTCAATACCATGAAAAAGAAAAGCCTGGACTACACCTAATATTACACCTACAGAATCTATATTTTCAAAAGTTGACTTTTCGGTAAGTGCATCCCTTAATATTTTTAAGCATAGACTAGCAGTCTAAAAAATAAAATTAATTTTTAATAATAAATCTTTGTAAATTTTTTAATAGAATTGTGAGAAATAAACTTACCTTATTAAAATAGAACTTATCTAAATCTTCATAAGAAAGTTTATTCAGTATTCGTAAGGATATCGATTTTATTACAGTTAGGAATTCCAAAGGAATAGAATATTCTTTTTTTTCACTGTTAATTAAAATAGCTTGTAAGCAACTCAAAGCCAAAAACTGTTCCTCATTCCATTTGTCATTTTTTGGATAAATATGCCTTAACAAAATAGAATTTTCAGATAATATTTTTCTGAGATCCTAAAAATAAAGATTTATTTTACTTCAGTTAATATATAGTAGTTCAATATTTAATGGTACTTACCAAAATAATACTATCTAAAGGGCCAGTTTTATAGAGACTTTGTAAAGCAGCAAGAATATGTGGTACAGTAGTTGACTCGGAAAACTCTAAACATTCTAGCACCCATCGTTTGCAAACAGAAAATGTTATATTTGCCAAATTTATTCCTCTCTTTATCAAATTAACTAGTAGTTGCGAAAATTCAGTTACTAACGAAACATCACTTGGCTGTATTATTGAACATAACTGATGCATCAAGAGCATTATGGCCTGATGAAAAGTGATGAAAAGTGATAAACAACATGTTATTAAAAACATCTAATTTATTATTATTATTAAATAAATTTTAATTTCAGATTATTAAAAAACTTACATTTATATCTTGTATAACGTATTGTCTGTAATCAATTTCATTTAAAGTCTTCAAAAATCCATTCAACAATTTCCTGTCACAAACTCTTGACTGAGTTAGGGCGAGCAATTCTTCGGCTATTTCTTTGAATTTCTTTGAATTTTGAACGTCGTCACAGTAATTTTGCAAAAGCTCCATGATGGAGGTTACTCATAAACTGTTTCAATTTGAACACTAGTATAATAGTAAAACGAAAATTTTGAAAGAAAAAGCCCCAGATGCGAATGCGACTTAGTGTCGCTGACGATTAGCGAAACACTCGCGTACATAACCTATGAAAATCAGGAATTAACCTATCATATACCATACATATTTGAAAGTAACAAAACCTCGACCACTGTCCATAAAAGGATATGAATCACCCATACTTACGCAGGTTCTTGGGAAATGACTGGGGTATAAATGGTGATTTATTGGCGATTGAACTGTCTCCTTTTTAACGTTTGAATTATATAATTAAAAATTTCAGTAATTAAAAATGTATTAACGATTAACTTGATTTTTACTTAAACTAAATGAACATAAACAGTCAAAATGTATTATAAATAACAATTTTTATTTACATTACATTTTATATAGTTACTTTATAAAAACAGTAAATAGATTAGTTAAAAACATAGTAACTTAATAAGACTGTACAGAAAAAATTGAGAAAATATGTTCTATGAAATTTGTGTATTTTGCAAATTCTGTTCTTTGTCTGCCAGATCTTTGCGAAGCTCTCTAGTGAGTGATTGCTGCTGTTGCAGTATATAAGTATTTTCTATTTTTCTCCTATTTTGCCTCTCTACGTCTCTGATAACTCCTAATCGAAGTTGATCTCTGAAAAAATAAACAAATGATAAAAATAATGTCTATCTTCAACTTCTCTAAATATAAAAAATATAAAACTTTACAAAGTAAATTAATACAAAACTTAATGTAACAAATTTTTCAGTGTCATTTTTTTAAAAATCCATTTCTTTTTCTAACCTAATGTTTTTTCAAGAGATTCAATATTTACTTACCTGTCGTATTGTTGTTTGTAGTGAACGTATATAATTATTGAAGAAGAAACAATAATGCTGGCTCCAAGGGTTAATTTGGAAGCGAGAGACATTATTTAAACGTCGAATAATTCATGGGTTATTGTTGTGATGTTGTGATCAGAACAACAGCAGAAGTTACCTCCATGCTGTTTTCGGAGTTTGTCGTCTGCTACGAATGTTGCACCTTGCATGCCTGCATCGCCCATACCAGTTACATTATGCCCGATGCATCCCAATCACTGCATTTGTATAGTGCATAGTGCATGGTAATATTCTGTTGGTAATATTGAGGCTACAGCTACATATATATTCTTTTTTGTATAAATATCCATGTTGGATTTTGTGTGTGTGTATATATATATATATACACAGCAGCGTCTTACCACTTCCGGGACTCTATCTACTGAAATTCATTCCTAGTTTTTGTTCATTGAGTGAAAGAATATGTTTATATATTAATTAATTGTATTAGAATATTTTATGCATATTTGTGGTAGATTTAAAAAAATAGAAGAACATTTTGCGAAAATTTACGAAATTAAAGATTCACATGTGAAAAATTAAAGGGAAAGTTCAAAAACCTTTTTTAAAATTTTGTTTATTTTTATAAAACGCTGTTTGTTTTAATGAATCAGAGTATAAATAGATCAAAAAGACGTGATAAATTTTTTGACTTATTGTGATTTTAATGAAAGTTATTTTGAGAACGCGAAGAAGTAGTAACGGTGGCGTCAAGGTCAGACACGAGCATATATATTTCTAAAAAAAGTGTTTGTTTGAAAATTTCAAAATCGTTTAATGCAGAGACTACGCGTCAAAATAATTAGTTGGAATTAGAGTTACAAGATATGCGTGTGCACGCGCTTACGCACAATGAATAATAAACTGCGGCCGAGGAAAGGAGAAGGAAATGGACAGTTAATCGTACACAAAAGGTGTCAGTAACAGGCCGTATATCAATTGCCAATTTGAGCACTTAGTAACAGCGCGCTTTCGACTAAATCCTTTCAATGCGGTAAATTCATAATTTAACGAAAATTTGAAAGGCACTGCCGTTGACGATTCCGATTCATATTTTACTACAGTAAAAGTGTTATTAGTTATTATTGTGTTTTGCGGTAATAATAATAGTTGTTTTTAACAATTTGAGTAGTAAAAAAAAATTATAAACCTTATTTGTATAGAAATGTATGCTTTTCTAGTAATTTTTTTAAACAACTTATACCTATTCCGATCAAAATGATAAATATTATGAAATAACTATTGATTGGTAGACACTTTATGCTGCATATTCAATGAATAATTCAAAATCTATTTCAATATTCAGTCTCTTTACAATAAACAGAAAATACATGTATTATGTGCGTACATACTAATTTAAGAAAAAGAAAATTTATTGTCGCTTAAAAAGTATTATATGAATATTACAAGCTTTCTTTATACTATTTTTTGTCGATTTATCATTTAGATTCGAATTTTAGATTAGATCGCGTAGTTAGGTACATAGATTGGCAAAGCGTTTACAATCAGTTAATAAGATTTTTTTTTTTTTTTTTTCAAAATCTATAAGAAAGTTTACAATTTGTCTCTCCGCATTACTACTTTTTCTAGAGCACACTCGTGGGGTCCGCTCCAATCGAGAAGGTAGCCACCGTCCGTGCCGATGGCAGCTAAGCCCGTTGCCTATCGTCCGGCTCGCCGCCTCCGCGCCATATGTAGCCGTCTCTGGTCTCGGCTCTCACCGTCCGGATCCCCGCCCGCGCGACGCCCTCCGCTCCGAAGCGCCTGGTGCGCGCGCGCGCGTCCACACGTCCAGGCGCCCCCCTCCCCGCCACTCGGGCCGACCGACGGCTGGCGGCAGCCAGGGTTCGCGACGCACCACTAGTTGTCTCGCGGCGGTAGTCGTCGTACCTCGTCGGGGGCTCGCTCGGCGCGCGTTTTCCGAGCGTCGCGTGTGTGTCGTCTGTGTGCGTGTTGCGCCCGACCCCCCGTAGGGCAGTTCGAGCCCGCTACGTGCGCGCGCGCCTCCGCTTTTTTTTTCCTTCTCCCGCCGGCCGTGCGTGCACGAGGCAGCCTCGCGAGAGGGACAGAGAGAGATACGCGAGTTAGACACGGACACGATGTCGCGCTGAGAGCCGAGCGACGGCGGCGGAGGCGGAGGAGGCAGGAAAATGTCGCCGGGCCAGCGATAATAGTGCGCTGCCACACCGAAGTGTCCGCACCGCCAAGTATGCGCCCCGAGGCGAGGAGGAGGCGTCCCGCCAAAGGCTAGAAATCGCAACGCGACGCGCACGGCTCTCGGGCAAAATATTAAAAGGCCGCTCTCGCGGGGTAAAGCGAGATAGCTAGATAATCGCCGAGTGAAAGAAAAAGGGGATATTGAGAGCGGACGCGAGAAAGGGAGAGCGATATACGTATACATAAATACATCGGAGTCAGTGGAAATATAAAAAAAAGGACGGGCGAGCGGTGGGCGCGCGGAGCGGTGTTTAAAAGAAGGGAGGGCTCGGGCGGGAACGAAGGTCGTTGGCATCGGCGCGTCGAAAATATGACAGCCGAGTGAATGCGCGCCTCGCGCGAGTCCCGAGCGCCGAGGTAAACAGTACGCGGCGGGAGCGGGCGCGCGCCTCCGGCTTGTGCCCCGTGCGTGTCTCCTATACGTTGGTGGTGGTGCCTGTGTGCCTGCGCGAGTGTGTAATACAGAATCCGCCGGAGGAGCGGCAGCGGTGTCGGCGGCGGTGTCTGCGGCGGCCCGGACGCGGCGCGGGGGACGCAGGTGAAAATCGGACAAAATGGCGGACCTCGAGGCGGTGCTCGCGGACGTGAGCTACCTCATGGCCATGGAGAAGAGCAAGTGCACGCCGGCCGCCCGAGCCAGCAAGAAGATCGTCCTCCCGGACCCGAGGTGAGTCAGTCCGTGCGCCGCTCTGATTTACTTCCGACCGATCGCACCCCCCACCACTCTCCTCCCTTAACTCGATTCCCAGCAACCCCCCCTCCACCTTTTGTTGCCATAGGTTGGCGAGAGAGAGAGTCGTTGCCCCCCCGTGGCCGGGACGCCATTTTGGAGCTTAGTCCGTGCGCCCTTCCACCCTCTGTACGCGCGCGCACTCACCTACTTTCGCGTGCCCCACCGTGCACCGAGTTCCCCTCCCGCGCCTCGTGTCCGTGGGCGGACGTGGGCACGCGTGTGGCTGGGAGTGTATTTTTTTTACGCTCTCGTGGAGCTTTCCGGGCACGTTCGAGAACTTGTTGGCAGTTTTTCTGGATTCGAGCGGGGAATGAGCTTTCTTTTGTTTGCTCGCGGAGAAGGTCGGCGGGACGCGGTGCGTTTGCATGTGCGTGTGCCCAACCGAGGCCGTCTGTTTCTACTTGAGGTGCACGCGGACGCGGCCGATTCCGAGCGCTCGTTCCGCAACGAGTTTTTCCCGGTCTCTCCCACCCGCGGTGACGACGCCGAGTTCACTGTCAAAGTTAAGGATAAAAATAGTACCGCGAGTCTGCCGCTGCGTGATGTTCGCACAACTTTAAGCGTTACCGAGGCCAGAATGTTTGCGGCGCCGCGGCGTAAACATTATTACGCTCGCTTAAATGTCTCACGTCTTACATTTTTTTTCTTTCATTCTTAATCGACCAAGTTATGCCATTTTCGACGATTCATCATAAATGTGACAAATGATGGATAATGGGCTTTAATTTAATGGTCCTTTTTCGTTGTTCGTTGATTGGAATGTTTTATTTATTGTTACTGTCAACCCGAAATTGATGGATCTAAAAAAAACAAAGTATTATTAATGCTGTTACTAAAAATGAATATTACTTAGATCCATCAAATGTTTTATTTTTTCTTTCATACTTAATTTTGCCTTCTCTATATGTTATTTATTTGAATTTTTTTTAATTTGAACCTCAGAAATTAGCTAACAATTGTGCTGGATAAAAAAGGACATAATTCTGTTATTTATTGCTGAACTATAGCAGTAATTATTAACGTGTGAATCGCTAATGATTATATATGCAAAGCATTTTCTCAAGAAGATTAAAACATTGTGATACTTTTGCAAAAATATTTGTTATAGATATTTATTTATGAATATAACATTTTCAATTTCAAAGTACGTAATTGTTAAAGTGTAGTGCTTGCAAATTTAATTCAAGCAAGTCTTTTTTGTTTTAATAAGCTTCATTAAAAAACCACTTAATTTTAACTATTATATTTAATAAAACAAATTAAATTCACTACTTCAACCTTAAGAAGTGTTTTTAATACTTTTCTTTTATGTGTTTGTATAATTATATTTAAGATAAGTATAATAAAAAGGTTTTTAAACAATACAAAGTAGATTAATATTGCTAAAATTTCAAAAAAACTGATAAATATTTTTGTTAATAAAAAGTACAAATTAATACACCAGTATTGCAGAATAAAAACACAGCATGCTTATACGAAATTACACGAATCGACTAAGCAAAGCAAGTGGCACGTAGTTTTATAAATATTAATTCTAATAATAAATTCAACTCGCAAGCTCGAGCGTTCCCAATTAAAAATGAAACCCGGAAAATCGCAGAGCCTCGCGGAACAATTCACTCCCTGGTGAGGAAAATTCTGAACAAACGGCCTCCTCTCTCACCTTTCAAAGAGAAAAGAAAAAGAACCGTAACGGCCACGGCAAGCTCGAAGTAATAAAAAGAAGGATGCAGGAGGAAAAACGCAAAGAGAGAAAGGGAAGGAAAGAGAGTATGAAAGAAAAGCGAGGGCGATCGTCAAAAATCGCAGCACGAGAAAGGCCTATTTTTCATGTTCCCCGCGGCGGCATAATTCATATCGCTCGGCATGCTAATGCAGCGCGCGCGGAGCGGCCTCTCGAGGCGAGCCCGTCCGAAAAAAGCTCGCGTGTTTACAAACACGGAGTCGTGCGCGAGCTCACGCTATATGCCCTCCACCTCCTCCCCCGTCGCCCCCCTTGCGGCGCGAGCTTTTTGCCCTCGATTTTCCCGCGCCGCGTAACGAGGCGCTCGTGTGCAAGTATATACACGGCCCGCCCGAGGCCTACACCTGTGGAGATCCGTGAACGGTGACTTTTTCTAGCGGGCACGAGAGACGGGGGCTGAGCGCGGGATGCGCCGCCGAGCTTTCCGTCGTGCATATGTGCACAAGTTGAAACGGAGCTCGGTTTCGCGAGATTTATTTCGAGGGAGTTTGCGTACGTTCGGAGTTTCGTTATTCCCTTCCTTTTTTTTTTCGCTTTTTTTTAATCTGAGAAGGATCTGCAAGCGTTGATCGAATATTAAATTTTTTAATTAAAGTGAACTTCTTTGCGACAAGAATTTTTTTATTGTTTTGGCTATGGCAGTAATGTTTTTATCTTGTAATTGTACTCCAGCTAACATGCTCCAAGTAGTTTAAGAGATTAAGTGCATTTAAACACGCGCTAAGTATAAATATATATCTTTGTGTGCCATTTAATAAGAATAAAATCATGCAATATTGAATGGAATATATTTATGGATTTAATAAATCTTAAAATTCTATATTTTAAGTTTATATTTTACGCTTTATTTTATTAATTCGAAGAAAAATCCATTTGCTGAATATTTTTCCACTACAGAAAGGGTACGGTATACCTACCCAATAACCGTAAAAATTCCTCGTATAAAAAACTTAATCTTACACTGAGAAAATAGGTTAGGAAAAATTACTATTTTTTCGTAAGAGGGCGATCTACTCGACCTAGTAACGATGTTTACTAAACTCGTAGCAATTTTTACTAAACTAGTAGCAATTTTTACTAAACTTTA
>JAXIUT010000048.1:16867303-16899315 GCA_035586675.1 Eurytoma californica | reverse complement strand
AGGATTTCCCTACAGGGAATCCTGCAGGATTCCCTGTAAGGAAATCCTGTAGGGTTCCCTGCAGGATTTTTTCAACAGGGTCACTATCGCCACCCTACTATTCTCAATGCTCTACTTATTTAATGAGTCAATGGAAACATCATTCTATGAATTCACGTTCACAAATAGTAATTGAATTTAATTATTTTCACAGCGTGTATAAGAAATGTTTATTTTAGTATACGTGGAGTTGAAAAAATTGTGGGAGTACGTTGAAAAATGTCGAATATTTTAACATTTCTTGACTTTCAAGGTAACATCCAGAAACTCATATTTTTTTACTTTAAATCCTGAAAGCGCTAGAACTTTTACATTTATTTTATAAATTTCACCAACCTTATATACTCAGCTAATAATTACTTAGCTGGAACTCCAGCAATTGTTATTAATCTTAATTGTCCTTTTTTATTTACACAGTTGCCTAACATAAATCAATTAATAATCATTCGTAATCAGTAAAATGTTGAGTAGATTATAAATATATGTATCTATACACATATATCAACAACTTGTAATGTTTCATTTTTGTACAGCTATATGTATATTTTGTCATACTCAATTAATTAAAATTAGATAAATAGTAATTGTTCAAAACAGTAATAATATTTAAGTAATAATATTTAATATTAAGTTTCAATCATCCCCAATTCAGTTCTATAATGGAGTTGATACTGGGGGGAGACTGCGGGTACTGCAAGTTCATTTTTGTCATAAAAAATTTAAATCATATATTAATAAATTAATTAAGAAAAGCTGAAAATAATAAAATTCTAGAAGTAAATACATCAAATGCACATATACTATTTGAATTGCCGCTATTTTCGCAAGCCTGTGAGTATGCAACTTTCAAGACACGTAACCTCCAATGGCTTCAATTTTCCTGAAATTACACCGTATATACATAAGAAGTCACTCACATCACACATGGCTCCGCTATATATATTTCGCGGACAAAATAAACGCTGATGTGGGGATCTGTTCGTCCGTGGATCAGTGGACGCGGTACGGCCGTTGATTGTTGAATGGGAGTCGCCGCTCGGTATAAGGTCCGTAGGTAGGCGGAGGACGAGGTAAGGGCGAGGTTCCGAGCGGTAAGCTCAGGTCGAGGAAAACCGATGGCTCCGCCGCCGGTTGTCACGGGGATCTCCCCGAAGGAGGGACCACCCGGCACCCGCATCACCATCCGCGGCGAATTCCTTGGCACCAGCGTCCAGGACCTCATAGGTTACTTGAAACATCTCATTACTCTGGGTCACCTGTCACTTCTTCTTTTGGCGCTGTTTTGTTAACTAATTGTTAAGAAAAATTGCTTTACAATGAAAATTCCATTGGGCTGCTTAAATTTTATTAACTACAGATGTATCTACTGTGGTGTAATTAACGCAAAGTGTTTTTGAATATTTTAAATTGATTATTTTCTTCTATTACTCTCAGTTAAATATTTTGGCTAGAAAATTTATATAATCATTAATGAAAATAATTTGTTCACGAGTTTATAAGTTATCTACTTTTTAATAAAAATATTTTATTTCATATTTTTATTTTTAGGTCTTACAATATGTGGATGTGACTGTTTATTGTCGGCGGAATGGAAATCTCCTAATAAAATTATTGCAAGGTCTGGTCCATGTAAAGGTAGAGGTGATATTATAGTGACGACTAGCAGTGGTGGTCAAGGAAGTTCAACTGTACAGTTTAGAGGATATCATGAAACCATTGGACCAATGAAAGAATCAGCGGTATGGGTTGAAGAAGCACCAGTTCAAAGTTTTGTATGGGGCAGACGAGCATTATCTCCTACAAATTATCAACAAGAAGATCCTTTAGGTCTTAGTGTAGAAGGAAATGAGTACGGCATTACATCAAATTTTATATCTCCTGTATTATATTTTGATTTGGTTATTTTCATTTTATATTTTTGATTTTCAGAAAAAAATTTCCTGAAGATGAATTAACAGAACTTTTTGGAAGTGAAGCCAGTGGTGAATTAACTAGTGAAAAGTTTCATCCAGGCATGTTTCTATTACAAAATCATCACGCAACTTCCCTAGATGATTTAAAAGCAGGGTTAGCATATTTACGTCGCAAAGTCAATTCTCAGAAAGAAGGTCAACTTTCATTCCTTAAGGTATCAAGTGTTCCTACTTTTTTTTACAAATCTAGTTTTATAAAAAATTAAATATACAAACATTAATTGCAGGCAAACGTAGGTTCTGTAATGGAGCAACTTGATACAATAACTTTCTTAAAAGAACAATTTGAGTCTGATTTAAAAATATATGGCTCAAATCGTATGGTAAAGCTTGAGAATGCAATTCAGGAATCCATGACAGAAGCCAATAAACTTTTCGATGATGTATTAGCCAGGAGGGACAGAGCTGATGCTACAAGAAATGCATTAGCTGTAATGCAAAGATATAAATTCTTATTTTGCATGCCTGTTAATATTGAGAAAAATATGAAGAATGGAAACTACGATCTTATAATCAACGATTATGCACGTGTAAAAAATTTGTTTAAAAACACTGAAGTAGAAGTGTTTAAGAAAGTTTTGCGAGAAATAGAATATAGAATAGAAACTTTAAGAGAAGTATTGAGGAGAAAGTTAGAGGAAGTGCCATTCACATTAGAAGATCAAAAAAAGATTATTCGATATCTTATTAATTTAGAAGCTGAAGGAGATCCAGCTTGGGATGCAATAGGTACGATGTGAATATTTTTTATTATTTGTCAGAGTATAAATATTGGTTATTAATTTCTGCATAATTAATTTTAGCTTCCCACACCAACTACTTAGAGAAATGTATAAAGTCTTGTACCAATGAATATTTAGAAAATGAAAACAGAGAAGAAGAATGCAGAGGTGGTTTAATGATAAAGTCTAATGCATCAACACCAATGTCTATTAAACAATTTAAATTAACAAAGAGTGAAGAAAATAATGCACCCTCTCGAGTTCAATGTATTGAAGCATTGTGTGACATTGTTATGGAACAATTGCCAGACCTCTGGAGATTAGGCCAAAGTTATTTTACTGGACAGTTACATGTTACTGTTGATACAGAAAAACAGGGTCCTTTTAAAGTAAATCTCAAAATTATGGATAATGTTAAATATTTATTTATTGCTAATGCTTAAAATTCACTTAAATTTGTAGAACTTGGTGCTTTCAAGCATTCAACATGCTGTGGATGCTATGAGAACTGCCTGTGATTCTAGTTTAGATGCCCCATGGTTCTTGCACAATGTCAAGTGTATTCGACATATGTATGCATCTTTAATTCACCTTGACTTGCCTAGTGATGCATTGGACATTTTTGGAAAATTTATATTTGATCTAAGGTATATAAGAATAAATCTAGAAAATTTATATTTTTTTAATATCTCAGAGCGTTTTTGTGCATTTACTTTAAAAGTAGAAAACAGCTCTTTTGCATTGCTTGAAATTTTAAATGTTTTGAAATTTGCTATACAATATTATTTCATTCCTTATTTTTTCAGGTCTCAATGCTTAGTAGGGCTTTTTAAGCAAACTGCCGATAACATACTACTATTAAATCGTAAAGAAACTTGGCAGATCGACTATTTAGATGAAGATGGTGGAATTACTAAATTGGTACATATTGCACTATAATGTTAAACTCTAGCAAACTTAATAATTATCATTTTCTTGTTTAAATCTTTCAAGCCAGGGGAATTTGAAGAAATGGTAAAGGAAGTTGCAAAGTTGGCGAAAGAAACTGTGGTGGCTTGTGGACCAAGGGAGGAGCCATTACTTGTAGATTTAAACCAACAGACTTTGTACCACAATGCAATTAAATCACTATTTTCCTCGTTTTCACGTTGTCTCCAGCAATTAGCTTTTAGTGGAAGTGAAGATTCCTTCGATGATGAACACACTGCGGTATCGCATTTGACCGGTTCTCCTGCCGCTTATAGAATTAGGGATAGCAAGATGCACGGTCCGGTAAGTCGACATATTTTTTGTATGAATTTATAAAAATAATTCATTTACATTTATTTATTTTATTTTAGACCTGGGAACAGTGTCTCTTGATCTCTTTGAGCAACATTCGGTACACGCTCAAAGTGGTGCTACCTCGGCTTCAAGAGCACCTGAAGTCTCAGGGATACCCGGACATGTCAACGGCGATAGGTTTCAATTCTGATTGGACGCAACTTGAAACTTTGGACACCTCAGTGCTGGAGGCGTACTTGGAGCGTCGGTGCGACCCTCTCGTCGGAACCATCGAGCCCAGCATGTACTTGGGTAACCTAGATTGGGAATCCGCAATGCAGCCGACACACATCAAGCCATACGCTCAGGAGATTATAGCCAACGTCATCACTGTTCATGCAGAAGTGAGTGCAGAAGTATGTTCTTTAAGAATTTTGTACTCGATTAAAAAATGATTGTTGAACGATTTCACAGGTGCGACGCGTGTCTCCGCGTCTTCTTTCAAGAGTGCTGTCACATATCGTCGAAACTATTACCGAGGAATTGGCGAGGCTGTTCACGTGCGTAAATAGTCAGTTTAGTCCATGTGGTATAATTCAAGCAAGAACAGACATTATGATACTGAAAAAGGCGCTAGAAAATTTTTGTACTTCACGAGCAAAGTATGCATCTTGGAAACTTTAAAAATATCCGATTGTAATGGTTATAAATGATTGTATAAATTCTTTTTTAGGGGTTTCTTCGAAGAAGCTCTGAAAGTTATACCACCACCAGCCAGTAAGGCAGACTCTGAGAGGATTGAAATGCTTTTAACCAAAGTTCAATCTCGAATGCGACTGCAGTTATCTTGTCTGATGAATCATGTAGATAGTGATGCAAAGTCTAGGGATACAGGTTCTAATCAACTAATGACTGTATAGTTTGTAAAACTTATTTATTTCTGCCACGATTTTGCTTTTGCAAGATTAGTCAGAAAAAGGCAATATATTCTAGTTATCTCGATGTATACGCGAATGTATACTTTGTTTTATACTGCTGTAGAAAATTTACTGAAAATGCCACTGTAAGGTTTAATGAAACAGTAATTTGTTCCATCTGATCATGAAAAAATATACACTATATTTATTTTATCATAAAAACAGGATTTTTTCAATCCCTTTAAATAATTCTTAAGAAACTTTCTTGGCTTCTTCTTTAATGAGTTGTATTTGGCCTGTGTATCCGTTTAATGTGACGATTTCACCTGAAAAAAAACATTGATTATTTTTTGTAAATGTTTATACTGGAATATTTCTTTATAAAAAGAAATACACACAGTTTTAATTTATAAATAAGAATAATATTTTTATTATGAATTGTAAGATAACAATTAATTTATTTATTCGACTGCTGCGAATTGTGATAACGAAGCGATTCATTTACGTAAATATACATGCGCTTCTAATTATTTTTAAGTAAAATATTGCAGTAAAAAAAATTAATTTGTTTATTCGAATTTAAGACAAAAATAAATTACATAGTTACTTAAACACTGACCGGTTTTAAATATTCTAGTAGCGTCTTCTGCGCCGACGATGCAGGGCAAACCGTACTCGCGGGCGACGACGGCGCCGTGACTTATAAGTCCACCGAGTTCGGTGACGACCCCGCCCAGCAGTGGGAAGTATGGACTCCATCCGATGTCCGTCGCCGTGGTGATGAGTATGTCACCTGGTCGAATGTATGCTGCTTCCTCTAGTGTTAGGGCTACGCAAGCGCGACCCGTAGCCAGTCCGTTGCACACGGAGGTGCCCTGCAGCTGCACCCCGTTGCCACTGACGGTTACCTCCTTTAACTGAAAATTCGCAATATTCGACTTGTGAATATTTTTCTTAAAAAATTTGAGCTCTAGCTGTAGACATTATAGGGAAATAATTTTATAGATATTGACCATTATATTCTGCTAAACAATTACAAAAAAAATATTTTGTAAGTAAAATAGTTTAACATTTAATTTAATTATTATATTGAAATTGCAGACATTCTGTATTATAGGTTCTTTCAGCATTGCAGCCCGCTCTCCACTATAAAAAATTCAGATGGGAAAAAAATTGTCTACCCACCTGTATGGGTCTGGGCAGGCCGCGGTTGACCTCCTTGTACTTGTGCCGCTGCAGCGCGGGCCTGATCTTCCTGCGCCTGGCGGCTTTGCGCAGCAGAGTGGGCGCGGGCCCCTCGAGCAGCCGGCCGAGCTCCTCGTGGGTGAGGTAGAAGACGAGCTCGGGATCGGGCAGTCGGCCCTCGGCGGCGAGCAGCTCGGCCAGCCGGCGGTAGCCCAGCCTAAGCCAGTGGACCACCTGGATTACGAGGGCCTTGGTCGCCTCGCGCTGCGTCACCGCGCGCCGCGAGGCCGGCAGCAGCCAGCGCAGACCCAGCCGCGTCTGCCACTTGCGCGGCGTCCGCAGCCGCGAGACCGTCTCGCTCACCGACAGCTCCCTGTCGGCCTCCGACTCATCCTCGTCCACTGGCATGTCCACCATCGACTGAAGGAATAAGTGATTAAAGATTTGGTTCTTTTACAATTTTTTCTTTCTTTTTTTTTTATTAAATCACATCAAATTTTGACTAGTAATGTGCAGCGATACTTGTATATTACTTCTGCACAGTTGCTGTGGAAATTGCGATTTTTTGTTTAATTCTTAGAATTTTCATAAAAGTAAAATTGATGTAGAGACGCATATTCCGTTAATTAGATAAAAAAATGAAATGCAACTTGGTATATGATAAGTCTGTTAATGTTCGAAATTTTATTTTGAAACAACTAAATCAAAATGTTTTTGTAAAAATTTTAAGGCTTTCGTACGGTATCTTATTGATTGAAGAGAATTGTTGATAAATATGTAACAAATGTAGTCTCAATAGATTAATGTGACTATAAGTGAATTGGTATTCGCTTATCAATTGAAGCAATTGTCATTTTATCAAAATTATCAATTTATCAAAGAATATAAAAGTATTTAAATTTTAATTTAATAGATTAAAATATCCATTTATTCTTAGCTTTCTTATACGTATTTGTACCTTTTATTTATGAATTCTAATTTTAAAATATGCGCATACGATTTTCATTCCTATAAATTTAATCGTTTCTTTTCCTTGTTGACTACAGTTTTACATTTATAAGAATAGGTATACCAGTTTACTTTACCATATTAAATTTATTGTGCATTCACGTCGTTCATGTACTTATTAAACAAATAACTGAGATGTTTGTATAGAAAAAAATTTAAGTTAATCTCGATATTAAGTATTAGTTCAATGTAAATGACTATATAAAACTCACTTGTACAGTAGCAAGGAACTTTTCAGGTCTCATACCCCAAGTCTCCGTGATAAGTTCGAACTCCTCGATACCCCTGTGCCCATGCACCTCGACGAACTTCTCCACCAAGTCGAACGCCTTGGGGCAATTCTCGTTCAACCAATCCACCGCCTGTCGGGGCTTCACCCGCTTGAATTTCTCCGCCAGTCCCTCCCGCCGTATCGTCCTGGTGATCTCCTTGAGCGCGACAGGCACCTGCGCGCTGACTACGTCGCTGCAGGAGCCCAGCAGCAGCGCTATGTCCGAATAGTGCTCGGCGGTGAGGTCCTCGCTGCCCTCCGTCAGCACGGCCATCGTCAGCACCTGGTAGAAGATGCTCGTGCTGGAGGTGTGGCTGTGGGCCTCGCACATCCGCGGGAACTCGCTCGCCAGCTCGCCCACGGCGGCGTACAGCTCCGGGGTGGTGAGCGCGCGCCACGGTGTCACCCGGAGGCGGTGGCGCCAGGCATCGGCCATGGACTGCGCCGCGGCGACCGCCGCCTTGTTGCGCCACAGGTCCAGCAGCATCTCCGTGCGCACCCGGGCGAACTCCAGGGCGGTCACGGGGCCCAGCCGGTCGCGCGCTATCCTGTGGAGCTCCGGCGTGATGATCGTGTGGCCGCACACCGCGATCTCCATCACCTTGTGGCCCAGCGAGATCTTGTCTTCGACGAAGCGCAGCATTAGCTGAAAGGGTGGTACTTTTATTTTTTATCTTTCTTTCCGTGATTAAACGGCGGAATGGCATTTTTTAAGTTCTTTGTACGAACTTCGGAACAATAGGGAATGTAAAAAAGGTCTGTTTTTAATTTAATTATATATATCTATGAAAAAATAAGGACGCGCCTTTTGTTCTAATTATATTTTTATTAGTATAAGAGTACCGCACGTTGAAATTGCGCGTTATCAAAGTGCTCATCATATATAGACATACTAATCAATTTTAATTCGTGAATACAATATAATTAAATAAACATTAAATTAAGAAATGATAAAATAGGATCGATTACTTTTCAATAATATATAAGACTGACGCAGAGGCATTTCTCACTTTAATTTCTTTTCCATTGCTGTAGCAATGATAATATATAATATTTTTTGCTCATTGTTCCTTGTTTATCACTCTCAATTCTACAGATTTACCACGTTATAAACTTTCGTGAAGAATCTAAAAGAGGCTTGCTTTTATTTAAATAATTAATTCTTATTAATTTGTTTATCAAATTAATTTATCAAATAATTGAACTCTTTGATATTAAAATTATTTTTTTAAAACATTATGTGCCAATTTTATCTGTTTTTATCTGACAATCAAAGTTAAGGTCAAAGTAAACGAGGAGATAAATTAATGTCAATGTATGCAAGTATAATTGCTGAAATTACATGACTGTGTACATATTCATATTAGAAGATCATATAAAATAATTACGGTATTATTTAAATAACTTACGTTCATATAGTTGATCGTGGAGCGCATGTTGACGATAAAGATTTCGTGTGTGTAGGTTTCGGCTAAATTTTCTCTAAGAATACGTGAATGAGTGCCTAGGTTTAGAGCTTTTATGACGGTGCTCACAGTCAACGGTGTCAACGCCATTGGTAATACCTCGCCCACATTTGCAAACGTCAAGATGTCGGTTTCATTCGGTACACCGGAGCCTTAAAACATCATTCCTCACGTTACCATGCAAATAATCCAGTGTACAATCGAAGTGTATCAATTAATTGCATTAAAACAAATTTATCAAAGTGCTTAAAGTGATATAAGATTAGACCTAATACAACAGCTTGATACATCTTTCATGGATCCTAATGACTTTTGGATACACTTCAAAATTGTTCGCTGAGGAAATGAAATATAAACAAAATATCCAATTTCTAAAATTTAGAACTCGATGGATTCGATCGATTTTCAACACTTAAGAAATGCCAAATATTACCGAGTTCATGAATGATTTCAAAGTCGGTCCAGGTGTCGAGAGCGGTGACAGGTCGACACTGCAGAAGGTACACCTGTCCTGCGATGACAGCCCACTCAAGATCGCGCGGTGCTCCGGCCAACTGGTCCAATTCCACTCCTATTTCGGCCAGCCGCAGAGCGAGTTCCGAACTCACCGACAGCTTCGCCGACTCCTCGGTCGATAGTTCGACCTCGTGCGTACCGCCTGAATTCAAATCCACTGATACTTTGCGAGCTTTCTTGCCGGTGTGGGACGATTTTACACTCAGTGCACCATTTTTGTCTCGCTCCACTGTTATCGTGTCCGGGTCCACCAGCGCTGAGACCACTGTCTGAATGACGTTTAAACAAATAATTATAGTTACTTTTCATTACGAGTTAATAACTTGTTCATTGACTTATTATCAGCCGACTTACTTCGCCCAAACCGTAGTTGGATGTGATCAAAATTTCTTTTGGATTTCCAGTGGTCGGGTGCCTGGTGAACATCACCCCAGCCGCTTCGGCGTTCACCATCTCTTGAATGCAGACGGCCATCGCGGCTTTTATCGGTAAGCCGTGTTGCCTCCTACAAAATTTTGCAAATGTTATATGATTTTGTCGAGTTAAATCTGGCTGTTTTACCTGTATTCCACGCTTTGATGTGCGTACAGACTGGCCCAACATCGGGCCACGGATTTGATCATTTGGTCGCCGTCATCGATGCCGAGATACGTCGAATTTTGTCCTGCCGCCGACGTGTCTTCGCTGTCCTCACCGACCGCACTCGACCTCACGGCGAATCTTATTTTCGGGCTTGCATGCTTCAGTTTTGCGGTTTTTTTCAAAATTTCATCCCTCAAAATTTTCGGGAGCGGAGTATCTTCCATTAGTGATCCTATGCTACATTAAATACGGTTCTTACGGGATTGTTTAATCTTCCATAGAAATTGCAGCGGGTGGATTTTCATTGGAATTTCCACTCAGATATTTTGAAAAGTATCGTCATACAAAGGTAATCACTTTTTTTATAAGCATTATTTTCTTTTAAGAAAGCACAAACTATTTTAAAGCGTGAATAAAAAAAACTCACTTCTGACAGCATTCTTTCACGTCGCCTGACTTTTTACGATTGCACACGTTCACGAGTTCCTCGATAGCATATTCCAAATCGGGACAAAAAGTGAGATGAAATTCCAGCGCAAGGGCAGTGAGGCAAAAACCTTTCGGTACTGTGAACTGCAAATACGATGCACTAATACTTGTCATTAAAACAAAAAGAAACAAAGTCACCGATGCTTGATGACGTGAGAATGATTCACATATGGTTTATTAACTCGTATCTGCGATATTGATTTAAAATAGCAATGCAGATGAAATGATGACGTGGGTGATTTTATGGTGTTCTAGAAAATGTCGGTATACTTTGTCAGTACTGATCGCCGACAGTTCAGCGAGAGATGCTCCTTTGCCCCCAGCGAGGCTGTCGTTTTGACACCTTTTGTCGTCGAACCAAAGTGTGTACGTTTCTGAACTTGCAAACTTCTTTTCAGTCTGTCGCTTAGAGAGTGATAAACTTATGGGACATGAGCCAGAATACGGTTTCCAGACCTGTATTATACCGAAACCTAAAAGTGTAGTTATTCAATCCGTTAAATTATAGTGATTAACGATCATTATTTTGTTAATTATATTTTAATTTCTGAATTTGTCAAATTTAAAAATTTGAAAGCTTTACCTGGTCGATCGTCCAAATTTAATTTGAAAGTACAATACTCGTACTGAGAATCCCAGTGGTATCCTCCGTAAAGGATTCTCCTACTTTTTCTGTTCAATGTAATATTTGCTTCGCATTTTCTATTTCCAGCTGAAAGTGATGATTATATGAAGCAAATATTATAAATAGAGTGCTTTCATTTTTGATAAAGATATACTAATTTCTATAAAGTACCTGCAAATTGGAGCGAAAATTGTAGACCTTTCTCGTATTGATCCAAGAAATTTTGAACATCAAAATTCAACGACCTTATAGGATGCACTACGTCTCTGGGATTTTTCATGAAGCCTAATTCCATTCTAAAAAGTATGCGATTTACGTAAATAATATAATTATTTATTATATAATATTTATACGTAGGGGAGAGCGCGCATAGTGACTCACGCAAACGATTTTTTAGCTGTATTGCGTGGACCACCTCGTCATCTAAATTTGATTTGCAGCCCCAAAATTAACATATCATTGGTATGATACCTCTTAAGTTTAGGGGCCGCAGATCAAATTTAGATGACAAGGTGGCTCGCAATACTTTTCTAAAAAATCGTGTGCATGGCATTTTATATAAAACGATATAACAATTGTAGGCCCAAAGAAGATTAATTTTTGATAGATCTGCATTTTCTTTTCAAACCACTTGATAAAAAACAATATTTTTTGAGATCCAGCACAACTGACTTTTTTCTCTTATTAACTATCTTTTACATTATATATATGCTACTAGTCTAACGTGTTTTCGCGATTTGTAATCTTAATAATAAAAATTCCGCCAACCATTGACATTTTCTAAAAATAAAGTCTTTCGTATGTACATAAATTTACTCCGGCGAAAAACACTTCCACGTAAAGTACGTGCCTAAACTTCAGGGTAAAAGTGAAAATACAACAAATCTTACTGCTGCAAGCTGTTTTTGACATCGCACACATTCACGTGAAAGGTGATTCCAAGGTCTGCGAGGCCGGTGATGCAAATGTTCCTCTCAAATCGAGCGGCATCGCATTCACCCCAAAAACGCTGATGCACACCGCGTAGGAAGAGTTCTACACACGTCGCGTCCTCGAATGACAGCTGTCCCAGCAAAGATCCACACTGGTCCACTTCACCGGTGTCTGGATTGTTTCTAAGCTCAATTCATCGAAGATTAAGTGCGTTAGTCCAGATTCACTTACAAATATATAATTAAAAATTCTGTCTAAGCACAAGGATAATAATGATTTAGGAATCATTAATATAATATGCACGAATAACTCTGTAAAAACGTTGTATTACAAAGATTGTTATAATTTTATTAAAAATTTTATTAAAAGTTCCTATACTAATGTTAATTATGTAACACTATTTTTTCCACAGTGCGAATTCATTTTTCACTTACATCAGCTTATTTAATTTCAGCTTTCCCCCGGGATTTCGAGAGAGCGTCTCAGCCTGAAGATTGGAGCTCCAAAATTCATTTCGCGAGTACGGCTTGGTGCTGGCAATGAAACTGGAAAAATTAAAAATTGCTTTACAAGCAATATCTTAAGTACGTCCGTGATTAAGGAAACTCCGTATAAAAAAATTGTGAATAAATTTGTGCATAAATTTGTCATAAATTTTTGCATAAATTCTTGCATAAATTCTTGCATGGTTTTCGCGTGCATAAATTTTTGCATAAATTCTTGCATGGTTTTCGCGTGCATAATTTTTCTGCATACATTTTATGCACAATTTAAAATTTGTGCATAAAACGTATGCAGATAAATTATGCACGCGAAAATCGTGCAAGACTTTATGCACTAATTTAAGCACAAATTCTATTTGTGCAAAAATTTGTGCATACTTCTTTTTTACGGAAGAACTTAAGAAAACGGCCCAACTGCTTACATGCAATTTAATCGCACGTGCTCGACGTGGTACTCGTCTTCCGTTTCCGTGACCTCCGTGCGCTTGCCCTTCCTCAGGAGCCCGTTGAAAACTATGCGCGTCCGCCGAGTCGACTCCAAAACGCTAATTTTTAAACCGGCCGCTGACCACTCCGTGCCTCCAGTTTCATTCACCACTGTGTTTGGGTGATCTGAAAGGTACAATGAGTTTGATACACCAATTTAACGGTAGTTTATTTTTACTTTTTTTTTTTTTAATTTTGACGTTTTTACCTGGTAACTCGTAGGTTCGACCATCTTCCAGGCCGAGAAAAAACGTCAGTTCAGTAGGCTTGTCTTTTCGGCGGTTAATTTTGATCAAAACATAATTATTTTTCAGATCCGCGCCGTAATAGCTTAAAACATTCGAATCCTGTTGACGTAAATATCATTTATTCGTTAAATATAATTGCAGGTTCTATATACCTAGACTATTGTCAAGGTTTTCTTAGCATAGAATTAAAAAGTATTGACTCCCAAACAAACAAATATTTTAATGTTAAATTGACGAGGGATTCTTGATTACATGTAATTTCAAATCACTTTTATGTGACTTTCCTTGCAAATCATGCTTTAATCGATTTATAATTTCATAATCGCAATTACAGGTAATCAAGATTAAATATTGACAGGCAATTCGAGTCCGTATCTAAATATCGAAAATCTGTAATTGAGTTCCAGTAATTTGCATCGATTGTTTCACTTCATACTCATTTATAGATTAAAATTCGCTTATAATACCTATATTATTTGGTATACATTTACTGCAAGGTGGATTCTGGCGCATCGTATGCTTCATTATACAAATAATTATAAAAAAACCGTTAAATTGATAAAATAATATTAATCAAAAGTCCCGAAAATAACAATGAATGAATCCATCGCTACTATCTTGCTCCGGTTAAGATTTTTGTTAATTTACTTACGTATTTTATGTTCTGAGCCTGATCCAGCGATTCACTCATTGTACCGGATGGCACTTTCTTCCTGTTTGAAAACCACCAGGCCGTCAATTGTTCCAGCCAACCTTTAAAAGCACGTATTACATCAAATAGCGTAATTGTAGTGCAAAAGAGTAATTTTCTGTTGTGCCGCAACAACCACAACCAAAGGAGCAGTGAAATTCGTGCGTTTTGTTCATTTAAAATTTTTGTAATTGCGGTCTTTGTATCTCGACTTCATTGCGACGCTTCCTAGGGTAAGCAATTATCTCACAAAGATGCGTCTCTCCCAAACGGTGAAGGAATCTATACTACAGATTATGATATCTGTTTTGTCTTCAGTGGAGATACTGAATTATATGAGTAATCGACAACCTCCCAACTCCCTCGCTCTCACTAGCGTTGCATATTCATTTTTTTCATAATCTATTCGCTTCCTGAGCGATAAATTAAACGGTTTTAAACAAAGGTTTCAAGATAAAAAATTCGAAGATGTATATTACGCTTTAATTTACGTATATTCCGCAGCAGCTATACCCGAATTCGTTATCGTTCTTTAAATTGATCGATTGTATTATGATAGTTTGTTAAGCGAAAATTCAATTCGAAAATTAATCTTATTTACAATCACTGATATCATTCATAAAGCTGGTATTCCAAACTGGTCGATTAGATATAATATATGTGGCTCCATCGAATAGCCCACTCGATTTGCCTGTTTAAAGAAAAACACGTACTCAATTTGCCCTCGAGCCTCACAGAAAATTAAACTCGCGCCCATTCAACGTTCCCGCTTACCGCAACTTCATATTGTAAAAACTCCAGTAAAAAATATGCTACTGGAAATTTTTCATTCAAAACAACACTAAGAATTTTTTTTGTTTTTTTTTTAACTGGCAATCAATTTCGCTTTTATAAGTGACATAATTAGGTATACCTTGAGCATCACGTAGGATCTTGAAAAGCCCGACAAGGAACAGCAGAAGCAGGAAGACTTGCAGCAGACCGAAGTCGACCTCCATAACGAACGAGCGTTACTCTCGAATTACACCGGGTCTTGAATTGAGACGCTCGCGCGAAATTCAATTGACTCGATGCACGCGCCGCGGCACGAATAGCCGCACGTCGCGGACGCGCTGGACTCGCGATCGCCGCTGAAAAATCGCCCCCACTCTACGCGATTTATCGCGATCCCCAACATCGATTGTTATACTATTATCGCGCTGCTTATTATAACTATATAGCGACTGCCGATCGCGCCCCGCAATTATAGAGCAGCGAGCGAAGAGTCGATCGTGCTGCAGGCGATGCGCGTAATAAAAAAAACCGAAAAGGAGGCGCAGAGTATAAACAATATAGTGTGACGCGGCCTTGACTATAAATAGAAGAGTCTGAATAGAGATCAGCTGTTCCGGACTGCGCGGCAGTGAATGATTCGGGATTTAATAGATTTGACGCGATAAAAAATATATTCTTCTTTTCGCAAGAAAAATTCAGGGGATTGGTACGACTCCGAAATTGACAGATTGCGGTTTAGAGTTAAAAGTAAGGACCTTACCTTGCGATTTCAACGAGGAATCAAACAGGTGGCTGATATGTCGGCTCGTGTGTTTATTAGATCTGAAGTATGCCGGTACAGCTGAACTGTTGATGCATTAAAAAAGCTTATCGATCAAATATTTCGCCGATGATAACGGTACAGCTTTGATAACGCGTACTTTGTTCAGCGTGTATCGCTGCTTGTACTGAAATAGGCCTGTGATTGTAACAAATAAGATATAGAGTATATTGTAACACTCAATCTTTTATAATTAAATTATAAAATAAATTGCAACTTATAAGCACATATCTATAGATTTTTTACTTGTACAATTTACCGAGTTTTTTAAGAACAAATTGATTTTTGTTTATTTAAAAATAATTCTTAATTTTTTTCATTATTACTTGCATTTGTATAACGAATATATTGCTATAACTAGCGAGTTTCGCATATTTGTAATATAAATTATGTTTTTAGTTATCTATCGAAAAAAATTTTATGTTTAACGTTTGTTAACAATTAATAACTATGAATATTAAATTTGCATCTTATATTTTTCAAATTTCAATGACTTAATTAATAAACATTCAATAATTTTATGATAAATTATTTTAAATATTTTTGCGAATATATATTTATTTATTTATAAATTGAACGGACATTGGACTGCCCTTTAATTACAAAGTTAACAATAAAAAGAATATAAACAATATAATATATAAAAAATGAGAATTTGTATATATAAAATACAATATATAAAAGAATAATATATAATATATACAGTATGACTATAACAAGTAGCCATCTATAAAACTCCGAGGAGAAATTATAACTAAAATTGTGTAATAAACATTTAATTGAATTTTTAAATAATATTTCAATATATATTTAATTGTGTTTCAGTATTTAATTTTAGTGCTAAAATATTTATTTGTAACATATTCGAACTGATACACTTAAATAATATAAATCTAAATTTACTTATATATCATGTTCTTATGTGCGTGTGCACGTATTTAATTTTTATGTATATTTTTATAGATATAATATAATAATATTCTGGATCGAACGCAAAATAGAAGATCACGTGATAGCTCGCTAACCTTTAAAAAGTCACGGTAAACATATCAAATTCATCACGAACGTCTAAATTTTTTACAAGTTTATTTATCATAATTATTACTAAATCATGGCTTTTCGAAGTATCATAAAAAGATTTTTAAGCAAATTAAGTCCGGTTCACCCTGCTTTAATAGTAAGACCTTGCTATTTTAAAATATACAGTAATTTGGAGAATTTTTCTACTTTAAGCTTTATTTTATTTAATTTCTTTTAAATTATGAATTAGATCTATCTACATAATTACAAAATAATAATTAATATATTGTCAATTTTATATTTATCAAATTGGATTGAATTATTTTTCTTTTCTTTTCAAGTACAGTGTGCAACTACTGGACCATTATTCGCAGATCCAAATCTTCCTAAAAATCTTAATAATGAACAAAAACTACAATTTGAAGCTCCGAATGCCTCTAATTTATCTTTCGATTACATGATCAAGCAATCGACTGTGAATGCTGTAAATAGTGCTTCACAAGCTTTAACTATAACATATTCCGCAATTGAAGCTACAAGCAAGGAGTATAGGTAATTGATTTTATTATTAAAATAAAATAAAATATGATGTTATTCATCATTTTTTATATTATAATAGGAAATTACTAATGAAACTGATAGCATTGACAAATGAAGCAATAATGCGAGAAGTTACTGATTCACATTGGGACGAGATTGTTAAAACTAGGTTGCAAATGCAATTAAAAAAACAAGTACTCATGGTAAATTCTATACAAACTTTAAATGAAATCTAGTTTATAAAATTATTAATATTATATTATGTATTGTTTAATTTTATTTAGCAATTTATTGGATATATGGATTATGTACATAAAATGGCTGAAGCTGCTTCAGAAATTAGCTTTTTAGCTGGAATGGATAATTTATCTACTTCATTAACACAACGTATTGATGATGCCTTAGGTAAAATTCAATCAGAAAAAAGCAATAATGTTATACTAGAGGAAGAATATGTTAGATTACAGGAAGAAGTTATTAAAAATTGTAAGGCAAATGTTTTTAACCACTTATTTCTTAGACCTATTCTTAAGTAACATTTTTTTTTATTTTTCAGCCAATAAAAAAGAGCTTAATAAAAAAAGAAAAAACACTGATCTTGAAAATGCACAAGTAATAGATTTGGATAACTTTGATGGTGATTAAAATAAAACAAAAGTTGAGTTAGACTGATTTTGTAATCTTTCAACTCGGATGTTTTTTATTTACACTATTTTGTACATAACTTATTTGTTAATTAATTTTAAAGTCTGTTTTAAAAAGTAAGAGTGTGTAAACATATAGTTTGCAAATTATTAATAGAGAAACAATAATTTTCAGTTAATAATTGTATCTATTTGCACGCATCCAAGTGTATAGTTACAATGTGTCGACCAGGTACCATGACCAATCCTAATGCCCTTGCTTCTGAATTTTCTGATAGGTACTCCGAGCACAAACCAAGTATAACATTTGCATCACGATCTGTGCACAAAAATGCTCCAGTTAAAATTCGACCATCCGTCATTTTTATCCTTAAGTGTCGATTGAGCCAACTTTTTAGTTTCTTCTTTCTTAAATATTTTTCAGGTGCTTCTTCCATGTTTGTGACCTATAATTAAATGAGAAAATTTCACAATCGAAGCCTTTAAAAAACTACACGACAGATAAAGCAAACATAAGGATAAAGAAACTAACTTCTCCATTTTCATTAATTTTCTCCTCATTTGTCATTGTTTCCAGATTATGCTCTTTTTCCTTCGTGTCCATGGAAATCAAAGACTTCACGTCTGCTCTCTAAACAAATAAATATTTCAAACTTTAAATTCTCCGTTCCTTTTCGCTGAATCCGCTTCTTTCATCTTCATTGATTCGTCATATTCATTTTTTTTAATTCAAGTGATAAAAAAAAACATTTATAATATTTTGGAGCAAGATCGACAATTGAAATAACCAAACTAAAAAGAAAAACAATGATAACCGTAGAGAAAAATTGATTCGATCGTCACGCCACCTTTGAGGGTAATAAAATCAGGTTTTTTACATCAACTTACACATAGAAATATTACTTCATACGATGAAAAAATTGTAAAAATTAAGATAATTATTTCTGTAAATTTAGCTTCATACGATCATGTATAGTAATAATGAGTTAATTTCATGTATAAGATAAAAGAAATATAATTGCAGAGTTTTTTTAATTTACTTACGTAGTTTACTAACATTAACTTTACGTGAAGTAAAATACTCCAGTCTACAATTGTTGCGGCCTGTGGCGGCTGCGGGCGGGCGTATTGTTGTATCTGTATGAGTAATTTTTGACAGGTTTCGGTTTTGTCTTTTGTGGCTGCAGAAAATGTCAATAAAAGAACAAAAACATTGATTCTATTCCAAATTTTGTTTTCTTTTTAAAAGTTGTATACCACTTTCATCGTCCAAAATGCACGACGCTTACGAAGCTACGTTGATGCTCAAATTGGGTGTACAAATTGAGTCCATGACTGCTTATGGTTAGCCTAAAATTATTATTTTTTTTTAAAGTACACTGGTAATTTATATGTTTATATTTTTGTTTTAGATGAATACTTACTTATTGGTACAAGAGAAGGTCATTTATTGATGTACAATGTTGCATCTAGCTCTAGCGATCCCAAAGGTAACGAGAACAAAAATCCATCATTGTACAGATACAGCAAAAATTTTAGTAAAAAACGCATCGTACAAATTTCTGTAGTTCCTGAGTACAATTTACTCCTTCTTTTAACAGGTAATTTAATTAAAAAGAATATCTCAATGACATTTAGATTGTACACATATATACAACTTTTATTATAAAAAGAAAATGTTTTATCTTGCAGATAATATTGTATGTATACACGATTTAAATTCTACAAATTTGAACCAAATTAGTCAGTTGCAAAAAACCAGAGGAGCTACATTATTTGCACTGGATGTTCAGCGGCATGAAAGTTTGACTGGAGGAAAGAATGTGGTAGTGAGATTATGCGTGGCTGTGAAGAGAAAATTGCAATTGTATTACTGGAAAGAAAAGAAAAAGAGTTTTGAAGAATTTTTCAGTGAAGAAGCAGCCATCTTGAAAGAACCAGCTGTAGCTAGTTCATCAGATTTACCTCGTGAACTGTCAGTTCCTGATATACCTCGAGAATTGGCATGGTGCGGTGAAACATTGGTCTTGGGTTTTCGTGGTTTTTCTTACACACTGATGGATCTTCAAGGAAAATCTAAGGAGCTATTTCCTACAGGAAAATCACCAGAGCCCAGTATTACAAAATTGTCTGAGAATTCTTTTGTGTTAGGAAAAGATTTTCAATCTGTGATTATGGATACAAAGGGTGAACTGATACAGCATAATCCTATTAAGTGGTCAGATTTGCCTGGTGCATTAGGTAAAATTATTAATATTCTGTGTATTGTTTCCTCTAGTTTTAAATTAAATTAAATTATTTTTAATTATAAATGTTTACAGCTTGGGACGATCCATATTTGTTAGGTATTGTACATGATACTTTAGAAGTTTATACTTTAGAAAGTTGCATGCACATTCAGACCATACCAGATTTAAACAAAGCAAGACTGATATGCAGATGTAAACAAGGCAAAGTTTATGTTGCATCAATGAGTCAAGTATGGTGTATAAGTGCAACAGATTTTGCACAACAGATTAGAATTTTATTAGAACAAAGTCAATTCCAATTGGCTCTTAAACTTACAGTAAGGAACTGTTATTTAATTAATATTAATTTTCTTATTTTGAACTAAAAGTTTAATAATAATTTTTTTTAGAATTTATCTGATATGTCTGAGGAAGAAAAAACAAAGAAAACTTATAAAATACAAAATCTTTATGCTCACCATTTATTTAGAAATAAAAAATTTCGAGAAGCCATGGAACAATTTTTAAAATTAGGAACTGATCCCTATGAAGTAATTAGACTTTTTCCTGACTTGGTAACTCAACCTTCTAATGCAAATGATTTGAACGAGCCAGAGCCTAATTTACCAAAGCTTCAAGACAGAGAATTAGAAAGTGGTTTGCTGGCTTTGATAAATTTTTTGACTGAAGTAAGATATAAAATAATTAATGATAGTCAGGCTAAAGAAAAAGAGGCAAATGGAAAAGGTAAAGGAAAAGCTGGTGCTCAAGGTGAAAAGTTAAAAAATATGACGGCTGTTGCAACAGAACAATTACTGAAAATTATTGATACAACTTTGTTGAAATGCTATTTGCAGGTAATGTAGTTTTTGAAAAATTCAGAAATTGATTAAAAATCTTTTCTTATATAAAAATGTTTTAGACTAACGACGCTTTGGTAGCACCTTTACTGAGGTTGAATCACTGCCACTTGGCTGAAGCTGAAAAAACATTACTTCAACATCAGAAATACTCTGAGCTAATTATACTGTATCAAACAAAAGGACAACATAGAAAAGCTTTGGAGCTTTTGGAGAAACAGGCTAAAGAGAGTGATTCAAGTCTCAAGGGGACAGAGAGGACAATTCAGTATCTCCAGCATCTTGGTAAAGATCACATGGATCTCATTTTAAAATTTGCTGGCTGGGTGTTGGATCAAGATCCTGGAGAGGGACTCAGAATTTTTATGGAGGATGTTCAAGTAAGTAACAAATTATTTTTATTATCAAATTCGTGACTAACTCATCAACTAATGCAGGAAGTGGAACATCTGCCAAGACCTAAAATTCTGGATTACCTTCTTCGTTGCCATAAAGATTTGGTTATTACCTATCTTGAGCATGTAGTCCACGTTTGGGAGGATACAAATCCTTTGTTTCATAATGTTTTGGTGCACCAATACAAAGAGAAATGCGTGATGGCTGCGACGTCAAGTGCCACTCCCGCGGAGAAGGAAAACATTCAGCACATTCGCCAGAAATTGCAGCAGTTCCTAGAAAAGTCTCAGCATTACACACCGGAAACAGTTTTGCGAGACTTCCCGTTCGATTGCTTATACGAAGAGAGGGCCATAATACTAGGTCGCCTTGGGCGTCATCAGCAAGCTGTGTGGATATACATAAACCTGTTGAATGACGTACCGAAAGCAATACAATACTGCAACAATGTGTATGCAAGATACCAAAGTAAGTTTGCAGAATGTAAAATGTTGTTTAACTACAAGTTTGAAAGAGTTTAAATTACTTTTCTAAAATTTAAAATGTTGTTCTATGATCAATTGTAAAATCAATTTCTTAAAAAATTATTTACACCCCATAAATTAATTTTTTTATTTCAACTTAAAGGTAGTAATTTTAAACGTGACTTTCTTGACTAAAAATTAACGCCAAATAGGAAGCTGATACTTAATTTTTCAGTAACACGACACTGTACTAATCAATATAGACCAGGTTGATTATTTGAAACTTGTGCACAGTATCATTTTCTGCTTTACGTACATTTTTCATGCTGTCCAGAAATAAAGTAATTCACGTATATACAACTTTTTTTAACAAAATCATTCTCAAACCGTAGACCAGGGCCAGGCCGACAAGAGCAAGCAGCAGCAGCAGCAGGAGGGCGCGGAGGAGGTGTACGTGACGTTGATCCGTCAACTATTGCGCCCGGAGGACCGGGAACCGGGAGATATGATGCTGGTGCAGGACGGCGGCCCAGCGAGTAAAAGAACCGCCCAGCCGGATCTGGAGACGGCACTTGAGATGCTGGAGGAGCACGCAGCGAAGATCGAGCCTCTGCACGCCCTCGAGGTACTTCCAGACACGGTGCCCATTGGTCGCATACGCCACTTCCTCGAGGCCAGCCTGCAAAACAACATCAACGAGAAGCGCCGCATGCAGGTGCTGAAAGGCCTACTCTACGCCGAACACCTGCAGGTTCAGGAGCAGCGCATGCATTACGAGTCTCAGAGTGTACTCATGACCGAATTCAATATTTGTCCTGTTTGTAAAAAGAGATTTGGTAATCAGAGGTGGGTTTACTTTTCTAATTATGATATCATTTGAAGGAGTTACTTTTGACGTTTTTGTTTTATTTATTTAACATAAAGTTAATAATGTAAGGATGTTTATTAATGCAATGTAAAAATGTTTACAACTTTCATTATAAATTGTACTTTTTTTTGAGAAAAGTGGAAAAATGAGTTAAGCTATTCTTTCAAATTAGGTATCAGAAATATTAAATAAAAATTGTTTAAAAAATTAGTGTTTTTTAAATTTTTTGTTAAATGATCATTAATGGAACTATTCAATCAGTTATACTGTCAATAATTTGAAAATTACTTTTTCGAAAATCTGTTTAATAAGAGTTGTCTTATAAATAAGTCTCCGTCGAATAAAGATAACGATTAAAGAATAACAGTTTTCATTCTGATTTACAGTGCATTCGCAAGATACCCGAACGGCGACATCGTTCACTTCTCCTGTCAGATCCGCAAAATGTAAGCTCCCGAAACACCTGTAAATAAAAACGCTGCTCCGTTACATAACTCCGCTTCGCACGAAGTTGCTCGAATTAATGTTCCAAGTCGCGAGGAGAAGCGCATCTTCAATCGTCTCGAAGAAAAATCTTCGTGCACCGCGAGGAAGAAAGCGATGGGGGGAAAAAAAGGGGGAAGAAAAAAGTGAGGCGAGGCGCGCGCTCGCCGACTGGCGCTGCATCTGTGGGCCGGGGCGTGACCGGCTCTCGGTTCGCCAGCGCACTATAAACAGGCGGCCGGTGATGTCATAGCCCCGTATCTCGTGCTGTTACGCCCGATGCCGCCGCGGCCGCAGGACCGTAGTGCGCGCGCACCGGCACCTGTGTCCTGCCTTTGTACCATCTCGCCGGGATCTGTATTTGCCATGCTTTTTTGAGCGATTTTAAACGAGCACCTTGGCGGAAGCTCGATATTTCTGCAGGAAAGAGATTATTAGGCAATTTTTTTTTTACGTTGTATTATTTACTGAATATGTTGATTTCATTCCTAAACCATTTCTTTTATTTTTAGTTGATCATTTATTTAATGAATTGTTACCTATTGTACGGTGAGTTATGTTTTTATTCATCACCTTTTTTTTTAAAGAGACTTTGTTAAGATTTTTTAAAAAAATTTATTTTCGATAACGGATCAGTATACTTTGAAAGTTTAAGTGAAATGTGCAACAGCTTCAATTTTGTAAAATTAAAAATATTTATGATATCATTTATACAATTTATATATAGTTTTTTAATTAGCATATATATTGCAAGCTATGACGATGAAACATTATTGATCAATGAATTAGTTGTGTACAGGCCAAAAGATGTAAATAGAGTATTCTTGTATATTAAAAATAAAGTTCTTCTTAACTGAATATCAATTTTTTATTTATAAAAAAGAAACAAGAAGTTACTGTTACAGCAAATAACTGTTAAATTTTTTCCAGAAACAAAAAGCTCCATTGTGAAAAACTTGTTCCAACGTATACCAACGAACATTGGTACTGACTCCAACGTGAATGCCAACCAGCTAATTTTACCTAATTAAACATTCGCAAGTGAAATGAGAAAAAAAAGGATTAGGGCGTTTGGGCACCGAGCTGTCGTCGGCACGCTCATGCGCGCGTCGTCTACACCGTTCCGCCACCGTAGCCTTCGTTCTCCCAAAATTTGCCCGTCCACTCAGCCCGCATTATCCGCGGCTCCAAAAAGTGCAGCTCGCGCGAAAAGGCCGAAAAGCGGCTCCAGAAAGGTCAAAGTTCGCTGGTTCGCTGTATGCGCGAGGCTGCGGCGTTCGTCCGGCGAGTCCGTCGGGGGCGCAGGCGCGGCGCTCGCCGGTCGGCGCTACTTCGCGGCGGCGTAGCCCGCGCGGGCGTCGGGCGGCGGCGGCTCGGAGCAGCGGCAGGCGGCAGGGCCCAGTCGCGCGCCGGTCGCCAGTGTGGCAGTTACGCGTGTGTGTGCACCGACGAGAGAGAGAGAGACCAAGAGAGAAAGAGAGATAGCGAGCGCCGCCCCGAGGTCGGACGAAGCAGCGACGAGCCGCAGAGCACGCAGGCCGACGGCTGCACGCAGAGTGGTGTGAGTGGTGCGGGCGCGCACGCGTAATAAAGCACGCGCGTATGTAGCTGGGGCGCGCGCGCGCTGAGAGGAGAGCCCAACGGACGAGACAGCCGAGGCCAAGGAGGGACGAGGACAGGAGAGAGAAGCGTGCCGCAGGAGTTGATCTGGTGTGCATCAGCGGCCCGGGGCCGAGAGCGTACGGCACGCCGAGGAGAGGAGGCGTCGGCCCGGCGTGAGCTGCGTTTTATGCTGGTTGCGGGGCGAAGCGGCGCCGCGGGCTCTTCCCATCTCAGGGTAAGCCTATCTTTCAGCCCGTATATACACCTAATCCTTAGCCGCTATGTGCGTAAGCGGAGCCGCGGCGGCGGCGACGACGGCGTGTGTAAAAATGGCGCTCGCCGCTCCGATAGCCAGTCGCGCCTCTTCCTTCTCCCCTGGCTCGCGGCGGTTGCGGCTCCGTTCGACGGACGACTTTATATACCGTTCCGGGTCGCGGGTCTGCCCCAGCCCAGCCTCGGGCGAGGCGCCGCGACGCCACCTCCTCGCCCCGGGATGTCGCACCGAGGAAGTGATCCCCGGATCTGCTCTTTGTTTCTCTCCTTTTTCAGCCAGTGTTTGATCAATTATCACTCGCTCGGGGGCTTAATGATCGTGCGGGAGGGTGGAATACGATTACTCGAACATTCTCCAAATTGGAGCGAGTGTGGAAGGCAAGTTTGAGTCACAGTTAGCAAGCTTTTTACTATGGATGTACGTGTAGCTTAGTCCTGTTATTCCGTCTAGATGGTATATATTGTCTTTCATTCTACCGTTGAGTTACTGATTGAAAAAATTTCATTTTAGCTCATTCAGTTTCGAGATCAACTCGGTATAGTGTCTGCCTCTGTACACTTTTAATTTAATTCTTAAAAGAGAAACTTCTCGGTATCCAATCCGCGTAAAATACTTCACGTATTTCATACCCATTTATCATTTTTTGTTCAGATGCTTCACATGATGTTCTGATGTAGAACAGTTAATATTAATAGCGTGTATTTAACTTAAAGTCCTGGTTTACTAGCAGAACTACTTATGGAGCACCAGCTTTTACACTGTGCTTCTAAGAAATACATTCCACACAAAAGCAGATACTAAAGTTAAAGTAGATTTTTAATTACCAATGCATATTTTGAAGTACCATGCATGCATACTAAAAATTAAAGTTTATTGGAATGTAAACCATGAATTAAAATTTTAATTTGTGTCTCTATTAAATTAAAATAATAAATTTATTAAATTTTATTTGTAAATGTAGAAGGTTTAAAAATTTAGATTTTGTTATTATCTGCCAATACAAATTTACTTAAGGAAAGTAGATTTATTTCTTATCTCGTGCAATTACAACAAGCATAGCACTAAAATGTATAAAATTTACAAATATCTGTTAAGAGTGAATCAATTGACTAGTTGTATAAAAGTGTTTTAAATGAACTTGATCCAAAATCGACTTGTGGGGTATTAGGTTATCTATAACTCTATAATCTTAGACCAAATTATAGGTGCCTATAATACCCATTAGAGGGAGGCTACCTTTAACTTTGATTTCTCCCAAACGACCAATTCGTATTCGTCCTGAACATCGCGACAATCAAACAATCATCAATCATCATTATCAGTGGGCGAAATGAGAGACGAACGCGTTGAATCTCCCATCTCCTTTGGAAATCACGAGCGTTCGCCTCATCAGACTACCATCGCGAAATTACGTAAAGACTCAATTCCGAAAGTCGTCTGCCGGAGCGTCCGGAATTCGGGATCGATCCTCGGCCACTGCGAATCGCGGAGAAATCCCGCAGGAAGAGGTCCGGGGATCTTTCTACCCGCCTCGGCGGAGCGAGCTGCACCCGAGCGTTGCACAATCGATAAGCATCCGTACAGATAAGGCAGTCGTCGCGTCGATATTGTTGAAGCCGGTCGATCATTTAAACAACAATGTTTTTTTCGAGCCTACCGTGAATCTACGTAAATACTTACCTGACGAGTGCCTGTGACGCGAAAAATCATTCGAGTACTCTAAGTTATGATTCACCGAACTCAGCATTTTTGAGGGGCAATAAACAATTCCGCGAACTTAGTAAATCAATCAGAGTAGCTACGCCTATAACTGCAAACTTATATTTAGAAATAAAGTAAATTTATTTTCCTAGCGTACTTGAAAGTGTATGGAAATTTATCTCTCATTTTCAAAGAATTCTATTTTTTTTTACCGCGAAGAGAAAAATGTGTCGTCGAGTTACATATTTTTCGACGTAACTCTGATAATTGATTAATTGCATCGCAATGTAATTTTTCTGAGTCGAAGTATAAAAAATGAACAACGATGGAGGTGAGGCGGCATCGAGGAAATGAGAAAAGTGCGTTAAAAGGGCTTCGTTTCTTCCGCCCCTTCCATCTACGCGCCCCCTCACCTGGTCGTCGCCGAGCGAGCAAAGACCCTTCGTTAGAAAAAAAGGTTCTCCATCAACCGCGGTCTATAAAAATGAAACGAAATATAGTGTATTTGACCCATTTTGCCGTTGCAAGAAAATTTATCGCCGGCGTCTGATACGCCGCCTCCTCATCTCTCTCCCTCTCTCTCTCTCTCTCTCTCTCTCTCTCTCTCTCTCTCTCTCCTTCTCTCGCTGTAGATAAGCTCGAGACAGGTAAACGATTCGATTCGAGGGTACGGCCGATAAGAGAATTCGCCTCGCCTTTAACAGCCGGCTTATTTTTATTCTCTCCGTTAATTGAAAGCCGACTTTATCGAACGAGTAAAAAAAAAGCGTTTTACTCAGCTCGAATCTCCTTTAGAATTCATCCGACCACATTGTCACGACGTTTCGCTGCTCGCACGAAGCGTATTG
The DNA here is from genome assembly GCA_035586675.1 of Eurytoma californica. Taxonomy (NCBI): domain Eukaryota; kingdom Metazoa; phylum Arthropoda; class Insecta; order Hymenoptera; family Eurytomidae; genus Eurytoma; species Eurytoma californica. The sequence goes on along the minus strand of JAXIUT010000048.1, from coordinate 16,871,876 downwards.
ATGTTTCGCGAGTGTGTTGTTACCGAAGGCGTGCCGTGAGACCCTCGGTAAGACCGGTAATTTTTTTATTATCGCGTTTCTGTATTGATTTTCGCAAACCCAACACAGTACACAATTTCGACTTGTACTGTATAAAATCCGTCCCTCCCGTCTCACGAAATCGTAATCTCTATTTTTATCCGCGCCATACATGTGTGTGTATATATACATATACACACACACATATGGGAATTTAAAGTTGCGGTAAGGAGAAAGTTTGTACTGTACAGTGGAACAGAAAAAGGGCGAGCGTATCGGAGTGTCAGGTGGCTACCTCCTGGCGTCGCCGGTCGTTATTATATACGCACCGAGCGATAGTCAAACGCGTGCCTAGACTACGCGATCGCGTAAGCGCAATATCCTTTGCACAATACGCCCGATTATTTTTATCGATGATTTCAAGTGCGCTCCGAGCGCCTGTAGCGGAGCCTCGAAATCATCTTTCCGCGGTGGGGGCCGCGTCGAGAAGGTCGCCCGCGTAGGTGATACTTTCGGTATAGATGAAAAAGGCTTTTTTCGGCGGAGGAGAGAGAGAGAGGAGCGGACAATAAAAAACAGGAAGGTAGACGGGAACCGAGGCGACGGATCAATCCGCTCGGCTGCGTGACTCGTCCTCGTGTTTACTGTTACGTCAGTGTATATAGGCGCGGATGTGCGCGCGTGTGCACGCGCCGCGAATGCGTGACGGCGCGGTAGGCCGGCGGATAGGAGGACGCGCGTGTCAGCCCGGAACGGCTCTTCTTCCTCCTTTTTGCCTTCGGTGACGCTCTCGGTGGACGACGGGCGGCGGTGGTTTAAAACGCTCGCGGTCGAATTGTTCCGTCGTAAAAGAGTTTGCTGCGCGACGACGACACATCACCCCGGAGTTTATTTATGTATTCGTCTGAGGCTCCGGCCGTTTTCACGAAATCGAATGATGAATCAACGAAGCGGGATGAAACTGCTTAAGTTGATGGGAGAATGTAGTTCTCTGCTTTACGGCGACCTATATTTTGCGCGGAACGATGTAACGAAAACAATTTGATTCACCCTTGCGTGATAGAATTTGTAGAAATAAAATTAAAAATTTGTATAATTATTAATTTGTAAATTTATATTTTTAAATTGTTTAATTGATACATTTATTTTCATTTTTATGTTGTTATCTAAAGCAAATAATTGGATGAGTAAATTCGTTGAATGTTGAAAGTTTAAAAATTTTATAAACTTTGATATCTCTACAAATGATAAAAATCTTAGAAAAATGTTTACTGTTTATTCTGTTCTCGACTTTGTACATGTCAGGGAGATCGTCTGATACATTCATATCACATGAAACTTTTTTTTAAATTCGGTCGCGTACTAACGATGTACAGCAGCAACTCGACAAAGTTTATAATGGGACATATAATCACATACATTAAAAAAATACTTACTTAACAAGTATAAAATCAATATTAATTATTATCTAGTTAAATGTTATTTGCATAGGATGAGAATAGGCTGAACTATTTTCCATTCCTTATGAGAATCATAATTATTTTAATTACTATAAATTTAATTTTTTTCTTTCAATTCAATCATCATGGATCTATTCTGTATTTTCTCACCATATACCACGTGAAACGACAGCAGCATCCTTTTCTGAAAGAAAATACATCGTTGTCTATACATTACTGTCGTATAATTTTAAACACCTGCATTGCCTTGCAATCCTCGCCGGTCTCGATTACTTTTTGTCGCGAGATAACTATTTCGTTTGCAGATTATCTAATCAAAATAAGATATGTCGAAGGCACGAACAAAAAAACGGAGCTATTGACAGCGAAAATGGATGAGAAATCACATCGGAGTACATTGCGATATAAGTGATAAGTCAAGCAGCACACAGCGAGATATTTGAAGTGTTGAAAATTATTTTGTCGAGTTATAATTTTTTAATTTCGCCTACCGAGGAATGTCAAGAGTTTACGATGGTCCTGGAATTTCCTTTTTCAATATTGCAATAAATTAAAATTACGTAAATTTGTAAACATGCATGCAATATGTGTTAAAAGTTTTTTACTACTTTATCGTCTAGATTTTGAAATAGCTATCTAAATGTTAACTTTTTCAAGGACAACAAAGTCTAGAGTCCTTCAAGCTCACTGAACAGTTGGTAGTTGAACTCGCGACACCTTCACAGACGCTTACGGACATGTGCGAACTCTTCATAATTTACCAGCGACAGATAAACGAGAGCAGAAAAAGTGTGAATTGTTCCGCTGAATTAAGTCTTTATTTAGTCCCCAAGTACACATTTTCTCTTCTATTTTACATGCTGCGACGCAACGAATGCACGCGCGAGCGCACAAAAAGTTAACGAAACAATCGCCTGTGCATCTGCCTTTCAAATGTCAGTGCAGGATACAAAAAAATCTCAAAAGAAGTAAATAAATAATCGCACGCGCGCATCGAGCAAGCAACGCAGCAAAAACATCCTTGTTTTATTTGTTTTCCTTGACCGAGAGTAAAAACCCGGTGGCCGCCGGTGCACCGCGGCTCCTCCGTATAAATGTTTCTAAATCAGTTCCCGTGCGTCTAATTAAGGTTTTCGCATTAGCATAACTCGCGGCGTTTACACTTTCCTGAGCCCCGTTAACGGCCGCTCTCCCCGTCGCGAATCTCGAAATTCCGGGCGGAAGAGAAAAATGCCTCCCGCGCAACCGTTCGTACGCTGTTCAGCGGCGGAAAATCGCCGACGAGGTGAGCGGTCATTGTTTCAGCCTCGCGCGTTAACCGCGAAAGTGGCGCGTCGTCGACGGCGTTCGAGTAACGAGACGCGGAGATTTTTTTTCACGCTGCGCGTGTGCGTCTTTCCCTGGCACGAGACGCGCGCGCTCTTCACTCCAGAATTCCTCTCTCGCTCGTTTCGGAGGAGGAGGAGGCGGGAGGGGCGAGAAGTGGCAGGGGCTCTTGGGGCTTTCGATGGTATATTTAGACCGGCACGCTCCCCGTGTCTCGTACGCATTGCTGTACTGCGGGGAACCACGTATAGGCTGCGTGACAAATAAATGCAAGCCCCGTTTGATAAAAATAAGCGTAAAATTTTTTAATTTTTTAGATAATTAACGTTGTTATGATTTTTTCAAGAACTAGTGAATACGTTGTGGAATGCTCGTAATAAAGTTAAAGGTGTAACCTAAATATTTGTTATTTATCGTCCTTGTACTTTTAATTAACTTTTTTAATAGAATCGTCTAATACAAGTAAAATTTTTTATGCCTACCTACTGTCGATCGATCCGTTTTATTAGACTACACAAAATGGTATATACAAACTATGCAATCTACCTATTTATAACTCCAAGTCTATATTTTATTCGTGTCCGGGAAAACACAAACAAACATTCTGGGATTTATCGAGATTTATTAATTTTTTTAACAAAACGTATAATTTTATGTTTTCCATATATGTTTATCTCGATAAAATCTCGGAAACGTTGTACGCAATTATCAAAATAAAACAAGTTATATTTAAAAGAAAGATTCTACAAGTCATACTTGTACATCTGATGAATAAACTGTTTATAACGGTTCAACAGAACCTTATTATTAGGCGAGGTTTAAAGAACAGTATACATTACTTCGTATTTATTACCTATTGTATTAGTGACTTCAACGAAATTTAATCGTTGTCATCAACTTCGAAAAAAGGTTGTCGGTTGTCACTTCGCCTGCCTTTACTGGGCGCACTTACGTATACATCGTCTGTAAAGCATACGCACCGGGCGACCCAATTTTGCGTCTACTAGTATAACGCACACCTTTGTCCCTTTAATTATCCGATAAAAGTCTCACGCACGGCAAACGCCGGCACGACTAAGCGTCATTCCCTTCGCTTGTGTCCACACTTTTTTCCCTCGGCTCAAATTCTCTTTATTTAGTGGCCGCGAAAAGAAAAATCAATAGCCTAAACTAAGTGGAATACTTCTTATACCGTGCAGTGTGCACATATTTTACAAAAACATAGAAAGGCTGTTACCGGCACTACTTCATTTCCAGGATTTCATTTAAATGGAGAATTAAGCTTTTCAAGCAATCGGCTTTGTCCATTTGCAGCTAGTCGTCTCCCGTCTCATTTCCTCTCCTCCCTCGGTGCTCCCCTTGCTCGGTGTTTATCTGTCGCGTTCTCCCGCCCGTCTGAAAACTTCATTCTCACTCGCGTTTCGCCGATGCGATCTGCCGTCCTCGTCGAGCCCCCTTTTTTCGTCGATGAATTCAAGTTCACGCGGCGGGAAACGCTTCCGGGGCTTGACAAGATCGTTTTGTCACATTGTCTGCTGCGGCGCGCGGGGTCATTCATCACGCCGCCCCATTGTGCCGCGATGCAATTTTACGAGGCAATTATTCCACCTTCTTTATGATCGATGTCTTGATTATTAGATTACAATGATGCCCTTTGTGTTAAAAAAAAATAAATTTCGAGACAACGAGGAGCCCTCTAAATTTGAATATGTGAAAACTGTGAAATTCACATACAAAAATGTGACTATTGACATATTAAATGTGAAAAT
>JAXIUT010000048.1:16816076-16860110 GCA_035586675.1 Eurytoma californica | reverse complement strand
CGACGCCATATTGTCAGCTGACCATATATATAGATATAGTCAATGATATGACATATATATTATGTTGCTTCCCAATAGGTGTGCGCGTTCCTTCCGCCCGCCTGCGCGCACCCCCCGCGTTCGCTCCGCGCTTTCTCTCTCTCTCTCTCTCTCTCTCCCTTGTTCTACCTGCTTTTCTCTCTTTTGCGTATCCACGCGCGCGCCGCCTCATTATCATCCTAGTTACTCTTTCGCCTCGTTCACCTTTTCTCTTGGACGCGCGACGCTTCCGCGCACGGCTCTCTTTTCCTCGCGAGCTGCTTTTGTCGCCGAGCTTTTCCAGCTCCTTTTGTTGCGGCAAGCCGGGAAATTCAATCGAGTGCTTGCTTTTTTGTTCTCTTTCAATTATCTTCCTTTTTGGTTTTAAGGGGTTTGAGAAAAAATTGTACGGTCGATAATTTTTTTTTTCACGTTGTGTTGGAAATACGCGGAGTCTCAAAAATCTGTAACCATAAATTTTAAAATAGATTGAAGAAATTAATTCGTGATATTCTTATACAGAGGTTCTTCTTTTTTTTTGGATCGTATTGATTTCATTTTATATAATACAGAAGTAGGCTATAAATTTTGTGAGAAAAATCAGTTTTCATAAGCTTATTTTATAAGTATAAATCAATGTCACGCAGTATTTAAATGTCGTCCATCTTCTTTAAGTCAAACAACACGTGTTGTCGGGCCTCGCATTCAATCTCAGGCGAGTCTCTAGCTGGGCCTAGGCTGTCTTGCGCACGATACGCGCCGCACACAAGCACGCGTTTGCCGTACAAATAAACTGGTTTAATGCCCATCTCGGGCAAAATCGTTTGCCCGCGAGAGCAGATTAATCCGAAAGTCTGTAACCAGGCGACTCGAATTGCTACTGGCACCGCAAATATAATTTCGAGTATCATCCGTGCTTTATTTTCGGCCGGTGCATGCGCAGGTCGAGCCTTTTCGCTTTCGCCCCTGCAGGCCTGTACACTTTCCCCTTCTTTTTGTCTCGATTCCGACCCTTAATAATTGACGAGGGAGCGTTCCACACACATAAACACACACACACACACACACACACGGGTGCGCGCCCCCCGCCGACGACGGTACGAGCCCCCCGCCGGCGATGACATGAGCCCACCAACGCGGCAGCCTGAAACATACGGAGGGCGAAGGTCGACCGACACGGAAATAGACGCGTCTTGTATCGTTGGGCCGAGATTCCACTTTCTTTTCACTTGTTTGATGGTCGCTGGAGCTCCGGATGCATGCATTCACGACGAGATGCAAAGTGCACCGATATTATTCATTTTTTTTTCTTTTCAGCTTTATGCGTGCTCAGGAATTGCTAGATTTATTTTGCAATTTTTCTTTTTATTGAGGAATAATTGACATTGTTATTTTAGTCTCAGTGAATGCACTAAAATTTTTATACCTGTATTTTTGCACCTGTAAAGTTTTTCTTTTTATCCGAAACAATGTTGAAAATTTACATAAGCTTTTTAAAACTTTCTTCAATTCGTTGGCTAGTTTTTATTTCGCTTTGTTCTTATGATGAAAGAAAATTCCGTTCGACAAATTGTTTAGAAACTCTAAATTCAATTGTTTTAAAATTGAATACAACTATCATATTGATACCAATATGTCTATATAAAATATATATATAGTTTCGATCCAAAGTTAAAATTACACTTGAATAATAAAAAAAATAATTATTTAAAGATAAAAAATAACTTTACGCGCGTGCTCCCAAGAAGATGCAACACCTTTACACCTCCTTGAATGAATTTCGCCGATTAAACAATTCATGAGCATCGGCACGTGCAATTAGTAGCTGGTAAAAATGTTTACCAAAGCGCGCTTAAATTCGTAAAATCAACAAGTAACCCGCGGTCGGCGAGAATCTCGTCTCTCGAATTCTCGCTTTGCCCCACTCACGCCCATCCGTCCATATACCGGCTCATTACTCATACACGAGCGCGAAGTGAACGCCACGCCTACGCGATCTAGGTGTATATTCCCCGGCAGTGTCCGTGACAGCATTCGCTTTAATTGCTCTTAATTCGGACCGAGTATCTTCTTTTTTTTCTCTCTCTCCTCCAGTCTGGTCCGGCCGCACGTTCCCGAGATGGATAATAGTCGATGACGATCGTCCGATTCGTGAGGCTACAACCAGTGCGCGGAGGTGGCGGTTATTCGTGAATCTGCTTATGAGAGCGAAAAAAATAAAATTGGCCAGAGAAACGCTCCTCGCCTCTTCGATTATAAAATAAGAATTTCCTCGGAAGGGCTGCGATTGTTTTTTTTTCTCGCGCTACGAACGGATGGGAAGGAAACGCGGTGCACCAGGTTAATTGTCCGCGTGTGCGGTTCGTTGAAAGCGTTGATTACGAGACGAGCAATTAAGTGCGGGTGCACCTTCTCTTTTATCCGCTCGTTCGTCGCGGAATTAAAAATAGCGCCGTTTAGTTTTTAACTTTGTTATGCAACAGTCTCCCTCTTTTTTTTTACAACAGACCCATCGAAGCAGAGGCTGATTGAATAAAATTAGTATAATATCGCTGAGTTACGAGTCGAGCATTATGATCTAAAAACGAATTTTCTAAATGGAGATTAAATTGGATTATATCTGATTTAAAATTCGGCCCGACCCGATAATTGAATGACAAGGCATCCCAAAAGAGAAAACACTTAATCATGTAAGTGATTGAATTTTAGACCCATTTCCACGCTCCTCCGCTCGCCGAGAGCGTATGACGAATTCGAAAGGGATAGAAACAAAAAAACGATCTATCGTATACGTAAGCCCGTATATATCTAACGATCGGAAAATAAGCTTCTGCCAGCGATGCGAAACCGGAGTCCACTCCTAAGCGAATAAGAAGTTGCGCCACGGTGATCCCCGCGGCGTGAGATATCCGTTCCATAGAGGCATCTTCATTATAGAGAGGCTGGGAGCGTATATAGGGCGTACATATCACGGGGGCTCGCTCGAGAGGGCAAAGCACACCGGCTTTATCAGGCTGTTAAATCAATAAAGCGCCGTTGACATTTAGACTCTTTCTCGCCGCGCGATACCCTGTACACACGCAGACACACACACACACACACGTGCACACACGACGCACGTGTCTCGTACGATACACAGGCGAGCGAACTCGTCAAAGGCACCGCGCCCACGATCGACTCATCGCCGGGACGTATACCGACTTTGTTCCGGGGTGACGCCGGCGGACAACCTGCGAGACGCGCCTCCTCGCTAATCAATTACCGATCCCGAGTCAACGGGAAAAGCGCTGCCGACTGTGCACGCTTCGCCGCGCGTGTCCGGTCGCGGCGTCCGCGAAGCGTCAATGCCAAAACTTTGCGGATCGTTGACTTTTTTTTTTCAAACGGGAGTTCTCGTGAATGTCGCTGGGTATCTTCCTTGTAATAAAATTTCGTCTTTGTTTTTGAGAAACAAGTGGGAGGGATATGCCTTTTTAACGATTGGGGTTTCAGAGCGATTTCGATTCGCCTCGTTAAGTAATGGTGGCTAGAGTTTCCTTTACATTGTAACTGAAGACTCATTTTGTAAACTTTGTTGATTTATTTTGTTTGCAGAAACCATTTAAAATGGCTATTTTAAACTAATTAGGTGGTCGAATAAAATGGAAATTAATTTTTTAAAAGGCTGTTTTAAAATTGCTTGTAAAGGAAAATGAGGTATTTGCCTTGAATGATTTAGCATTTTTTTACGAGGGCGATATAGTTATTTCCACAACCTACATTGCGCTGGTCTTACATTAGAAAATAAAAATGCTTAAAATAACCTATACTAATTACATATAAAGTTCTCAAGAATAGAAAAATTATATTAAAAAAGGAGGAAACTATATTAATTAGTTAGCAAAATTAATTCAGTATTCCCTCTCCAAACTAGTCTTCAATATTTTCCTGAATAATCTTTCTGGAGCAATAAATTTCTATCAATTTACTTTCATGTCTGCGTTTAACGTACATTTAGTCTCAACTTCTGTAATGGTATGAAATAAAAAGTCGACAAATGACAATAATCAAGTTACAACCTCATTCGAATGAAAAAGTCAATCACATGAATTTTTCATTCAATTCGCAATTACAGATAATTGCAGGCAACCTTATAAAGTCAAGGTCACAATTAAAAAAGTATACACCTAAACGAAATTATCAATTCTTCCTCCGCGGCCTCAATTTCTTCGTAAACAAATTTTTTTTGTTCGCTACCCAGCATTACCCATTTTATTCCACTGCAGATATTCGTCACCGCTATAAAAATTCGAGAGAGACGAATAAAAAAAAAAAAAAGACCGGGCCGCAAGGCACGCGAGTCTGGGCAGTGTCGGCGTCAATTGTGCGGGCCGCGCGAGAGACGATTGACCTCGGCGCGCGCGAGATGGACGGATGGACGCCGCGGCGACGCAGGAATGCCGGCGAGCGCGTTTCTCTCCTTTATTGTAGACTGCCGCGTGCACGGCTGCGTATTTTCGCAGCGGACACGCCGCTTTTCCTCGCCTCGCGTTACGTAAGGCACGCCGCGAATACTCTAGGATTTGCACACTTTTTTTCAATCCAGTTAGACTATTTAAAGTCACATTACGCGCTTGATTATCTCACGAGATACAATAAAGATATTTCAGTAATTTTTATCGAAAAACTAGAATAACAAGTCTTATTATAATGTAGGTTACAATTTGAATCAGATTTATTTCGAAATTCGTTGTATTTATTATTTCTTTCTTTAAATGAAAATTTACATTTTACGAGAAAAACAATTTAAATATAAAAAGCTGCACAGAGACCGATTTATCTGAATTTCCAAAAAGAAGTAAACAATGATCCACTGGTCAAGCATCGTAAGGTCGTACGGTGACGAAAATATGCGGGCGCAGGCTCTCGCTTATAGCGGAGTCGCCCGCGGAGCGGTATACGTCCGAGCGTTTTTAATGCGTGCGTGACATCATCGACCTGACGTAATCTCCCACGGCGACGCTATCGCTCGACGCGGCGCTGTTTATCGGCGGCTCTTAAAAGGCCTTACCCGCCGCACGCACCGAATTCGCGCGTTAATACCTCGCGTAAAAGAGAAAATGAGGTGGGATAAGAAAAAATGACGTTTTTGTTGCAGGAGCGGCCTTAAGGGTTGGAAGGTGCTTGAGCGGTTGGTCCGAGAGACGGCGGCGACGACGGCAACATGACGACCGACATCTCGGTGCAACGCACGGGCTGGGACCCGACGCTCCAGCAAGAGATCGTCGACGAGTACGAATACGACGGGGGAAACTCGAGCTCCAGGCTCTTCGAGCGCTCCCGTATCAAGGCCCTTGCCGGTGAGCTTTTATTTTTCGAGAAGATGCAAGAGGATTCTTTTTTACTTCGACTTTTAATCTTGTTATTGTGAAATTTTTTAGATTAAATGTTTTAATTCAATTTCAATTATTAAGGCGATCAAGAATTTGAGATGATACGAATTTGGAGTATTGTTTCAATTGTATATTAAATTTTTAAAATGCATTCTTTCTGAAAAAAAACCGTTATTGTTCTTTTAAATTTTAAAACTTTCCATTGTTTTATTTTAGTTCTGCTTTAAGACTGTAACTATTGTAAGATCTTGAAAGTTCAACAGAAATTTTGTTTAATATGAATGAATCAATATTTAAACAAGAAATTACGAAGTTTAAAATGTACATACATCACTTTACGAATATAATTTTTTTTTGTATTTTCTCCTTTTTTTAAATATGTCGTGACGGCATTGTTTCAGAAATTAATTTGTTGGCCTATTTCGTCAGATTAAATTTTTTTGTTAAAAGTTGTTTTCGTAAAATTACTTATTTAAAACTGTATTGCAAAGTCTAAAAGCAACTAAACCTGACAAAAAAGTCGCTTTATGAAAATTTAATATTCAGATTTCATAATAAATAACAATTTGCGAATGTTTACAGGTGAGCGAGAGCTGGTTCAGAAGAAGACTTTCCAAAAATGGGTGAACTCGCACCTGGTGCGCTGCTCGTCGCGCATCGGCGACCTGTACGTAGACCTGCGCGACGGCAAGATGCTGATCAAACTGTTGGAGATCCTCTCGGGCGAGCGCCTGCCAAGGCCCACCAAGGGCAAAATGCGCATCCATTGCCTCGAGAACGTCGACAAGGCGCTGCAGTTCCTGCGCGAGCAACGCGTCCACCTCGAGAACATGGGCTCGCACGACATCGTTGACGGCAATCCCAGGTTGACCCTTGGTCTTATCTGGACCATCATCCTGCGCTTCCAGATTCAGGATATTACGATTGAGGAGACCGACAACCAGGAGACCAAGAGCGCCAAGGACGCGCTGTTGCTCTGGTGCCAGATGAAGACTGCGGGCTACCACAACGTCAACGTACGAAACTTCACCACCTCGTGGCGGGATGGTCTCGCCTTCAACGCCATAATTCATAAGCACAAGCCCGAGCTCATTCAGTTCGAGCGGCTGTCCAAGAACAACGCTATTTATAATCTCAATAACGCCTTCAACGTTGCCGAGGAGAAGCTCGGTCTCACCAAGCTCCTTGACGCCGAAGATATCTTCGTTGATCATCCTGATGAGAAGTCCATCATCACTTATGTTGTGACTTATTACCATTATTTCTCCAAGATCAAGCAGGGTACCGTCCAAGGTAACTAAAGCGCTTTTTATGAATTACATTCCCAACAAAGAGTTTTATTTAAATCTAAGTTTTTATTTAAACTCTATATTACACGACAAAAAATAATTGAAATAAATGTAACTTAAATTTTATATACTTTTAGGTAAGAGGATAGGCAAAGTCGTTGGAATTGCGATGGAGAATGATCGCATGATCCGTGAGTACGAGAGCTTGACTAGCGACTTGCTGAAATGGATCGAGTCGACGATAGCGACTTTAGGCGACCGAAAGTTCCAAAACTCTCTGCTGGGCGTCCAGTCGCAGCTGTCGCAGTTCTCCAACTATCGAACAGTGGAGAAACCACCCAAATTCGTCGAAAAGGGTAATCTTGAGGTGCTGCTCTTCACCCTGCAGTCGAAGATGCGTGCCAACAATCAGAAGCCGTATATACCGAAGGAAGGCAAGATGATTGCGGACATCAACAAGGCCTGGGAGCGCCTTGAAAAGGCTGAGCACGAGCGTGAACTCGCCCTGCGTGAGGAGCTCATTCGACAGGAGAAACTCGACCAGTTGGCTGCCAGGTTTAACCGCAAGGCCAGCATGAGAGAGACTTGGCTGTCGGAGAACCAGCGCCTGGTGTCGCAGGACAACTTCGGCTTCGATCTAGCGGCTGTTGAGGCCGCAGCTAAGAAGCACGAGGCTATTGAAACAGACATCTTCGCCTACGAGGAGCGCGTACAGGCCGTGATGGCTGTGTCGCAGGAGCTCGAGGCCGAGAATTATTATGACATCGAGCGTATCAACGCTCGCAAGGACAATGTACTCAGGCTCTGGAACTATTTGCTAGAACTGCTGCGCGCTAGGCGTTCACGACTCGAGCTCTCTCTTCACCTTCAGCAGAACTTCCAGGAAATGCTCTACATTCTCGACAGCATGGAGGAGATCAAGATCCGTTTGCTCACCGACGACTACGGCAAGCATTTGATGGGCGTCGAAGACCTGCTGCAGAAACACTCGCTCGTCGAGGCTGACATCAATGTGCTCGGTGAGCGCGTGAAGGCTGTTGTGCAGCAAAGCCAACGCTTCTTGGAGCAGGACGAAGGCTACCGCCCCTGCGACCCGACGATTATCGTCGAGCGCGTTCAGCAGCTTGAAGACGCGTACTCCGAACTCGTACGGCTCGCCGTTGAACGACGAGCACGCCTGGAGGAGTCTCGCAAGCTCTGGCAGTTCTACTGGGACATGGCCGACGAGGAGAATTGGATCAAGGAGAAAGAACAGATTGTATCTACGGCTGACATCGGTCATGATCTCACTACCATCAATCTCCTGCTCTCCAAGCACAAGGCCCTCGAGAATGAGATTCAATCGCACGAGCCACAACTTATGTCTGTTGTTGCTGTGGGAGATGAATTAGGTATTTTTTCTTTGCCTTAATATACTTTTTAGTTACTATAAAATTTTTATTTCATTCATTCAATAATTTTATAACGGAATAATAACATTTGTTGAATATAAACCAAAATATATTTAAAATAAGACTATTGAATTTATATTTGTTTTTAACCTTTTCAGTTCGTCAGCAGCACTTTGGATCCGACAGGATTCAAGAAAGGCTGCAAGAGATCCTTACAATGTGGAATCATTTGCTGGATCTGTCTGCATTCAGAAGAAAGCGTCTCGAAGAAGCAGTGCACTACCATCAGTTGTTTGCTGATGCCGAAGATATTGACGTTTGGATGCTGGACACCAGAAGAATTGTGTCCTCTGAAGATGTTGGCAGAGACGAGGCAAACGTACAATCGTTGTTGAAGAAACACAAGGATGTCTCAGACGAGCTCAAGAACTATGCCTCGGCCATCGAGCAACTTCACCAGCAATTGGGTCAGCTGGGAGAGCAAGATGCTAATTCGCCGGAGGTGAAGGAACGTCTCGAAAAGATTGATGCCAGCTACAAGGATTTGGCCGAGTTAGCCAAGCTAAGAAAACAGAGCCTGTTGGATGCCCTGTCATTATACAAACTGTTCAGCGAGGCCGACGGCGTCGAGCAATGGATCAACGAGAAGAACAGGATGCTCGATACTATGGTACCAGCCAAGGATATCGAGGATGTTGAGATCATGAAGCACAGATACGATGGCTTCGAAAGAGAAATGAACTCCAATGCTTCACGTGTCGCTGTTGTCAACCAATTAGGTAGGATTATAATTATATGACTGTTAATTTATTTTTTGTGTTACAATTATTAAAGAAAAAAAATAATTGAAACTAATTTGAATTTTGCAGCGAGACAACTGTTGCATGTCGAGCACCCGAACTCGAAGCAGATAAACCAGAGGCAGAATGAGTTGAACCAGAAGTGGGCGGAGCTGCGTGAGAAGGCCGAAAACAAGCGCGAGGCCTTGAACTCGGCTCACGGTGTGCAGACCTTCCACATCGAATGCCGCGAGACCGTCTCCTGGATCGAAGACAAGAAACGCATCCTGCAACAGACCGACAGTCTCGAGATGGATCTCACGGGTGTTATGACATTGCAGCGTCGCCTCAGTGGTATGGAGCGCGATCTCGCCGCTATCCAGGCGAAACTCGATGCTCTCGAGAAAGAAGCTCAGCTCATCGAGAAAGATCATCCAGAAGAAGCGGAACTTATTCGCGAGAGGATCACGCAGATTCACACTATCTGGGAGCAACTCACTCAGATGCTCAAGGATCGCGATTCCAAGCTCGAGGAAGCTGGAGACCTCCACCGTTTCTTGCGCGACCTCGACCATTTCCAGGTGTGTAACAATAATTTTTTTTCATTTCCGTACTTTTATTCTGTTAATGTTATGTTATTTCATAAGAAAACATTTGTGAAGATATGTTAAGTGTATTATTGTTTTCTTTTTAGGCTTGGCTTACAAAGTCGCAGACGGACGTGGCAAGCGAAGACGAACCAACAAGTCTTGCCGATGCGGAAAAACTGTTGTCGCAGCATCAAAACATCAAGGAGGAGATAGACAACTATACCGACGACTATCAGAAGATGATGGAATACGGAGAGAAACTGACAAGCGAAGCTGGAGACAACGACACTCAGTACATGTTCTTGCGAGAACGATTGAACGCTCTGAAGATGGGATGGGAAGAATTACACCAGATGTGGGCCAACAGACAGAATCTGCTGTCCAATTCGCTAAATTATCAGGTCTTCGATCGCGACGCCCGCCAGGCTGAGGTATTGTTATCTCAGCAGGAACACATTCTCGCCAAGGACGAGACACCAAGCAACTTGGAGCAGGCTGAGAACATGATCAAGCGTCACGAGGCCTTCATGACCACCATGGATGCGAACGATGAGAAGATCAACTCAGTAGTGCAATTTGCCACGCGACTTGTTGACGACGGACACTTCGCCGCGGATAAGGTCAAGAAGAAGGCTGAATCGATCAGCGATCGCCGCAGGATCAACCGCGAGAAGGCGGAGCAGCTCTTGGAGAAACTACAAGACCAGCAGCAGTTGCAGCTCTTCTTGCAGGATTGCGAAGAACTCGGCGAATGGATTCAGGAGAAACACATCGTTGCTCAAGATGAGACTTATCGTAGCGCTAAGACCGTGCACAGCAAGTGGACCAGGCATCAAGCTTTCGAGGCTGAGATTGCCAGCAATAAGGACCGATTGCAGCAGCTTCAAGCAGCCGCTGATGAACTCGTTCAACTCAAGCCTGAGTTGACAGAAATTATTAAACCCAAAGTGGCAGAGCTTGCGGAGCAGTTCGAGGATCTCGAGAAAACGACCCACGATAAGGGTGAGCGGCTGTTCGACGCCAATCGCGAGGTTCTCATTCACCAGACCTGTGATGATATCGACTCGTGGATGAACGAATTGGGTAAGTGTACTGAAAAATATAACTAGTGAAAACCTCATTAGTTTTTTAATGATGGCAATTAAATGACTATTAGTGTTATCTTGTAATTAAAATTATACAATTAAATCACTATTATTTTTCCAGAAAAACAAATCGAGAGCACAGATACGGGCTCGGATTTAGCCTCTGTAAACATCCTTATGCAGAAGCAGCAAATGATCGAAACTCAGATGGCAGTGAAGGCGCGTCAGGTGACAGAGCTCGACAAGCAGGCCGACCACTTGCAGCGTACGGTGCCAGATGACAAAATGGAAGAGATCAAATGCAAAAAGGAAAAGGTCGCTCAGCGCTTCGAACAACTCAAAGCACCACTCATCGATCGCCAACGTCATCTGGAGAAGAAGAAGGAAGCTTTCCAATTCAGACGCGATGTCGAAGACGAGAAACTCTGGATCGCCGAGAAGATGCCACAGGCAACCAGTTCAGAATACGGAAACTCGCTCTTCAACGTGCACATGCTTAAGAAAAAGAACCAGTCACTCAGGTAAGATTGTTTAAAGATGTTATAGAAGACGATAACTTACAACTGATTTACTCATTGCCTTGCATAAATACACCTTAGTAGGTTTTTTTGCACATTGTACTACAATTCTAAAAAAAATCATTGAATTAAAAATTAATGAGCTATATTTTTTATTTAGGACGGAGATTGATAATCACGAGCCACGAATCAACCTGGTGTGTAACAATGGTCAGAAGTTGATTGATGAAGGACATGAAGCCAAAGGCGAATTCGACCGTCTTATTTCGGAATTGACCGAGAAGTGGAAGGAATTAAAGAACGCCGTCGACGAAAGAAACAGCAATTTGCTGCAGAACGAGAAGGCTCAGCAGTACTTCTTCGATGCAGCGGAAGCGGAATCCTGGATGAGCGAACAAGAACTTTACATGATGGTGGAGGACCGTGGCAAAGACGAGATTTCCGCTCGCAATCTCATGAAGAAACACGAGAGCCTTGAACATGCTGTTGAAGACTATGCCGAAACCATCAGACAATTGGGAGAGACCTCGAGGCAGCTCATTAACGATCAGCATCCGTTGGCCGATCAAATTGCTGTTAAACAGTCGCAGGTGGACAAATTGTATGCTGGCTTAAGAGATCTCGCCGGCGAACGTCGCGCTAAATTGGACGAGGCCCTGCAGCTGTTCATGTTGAATCGTGAAGTTGACGACCTGGAACAGTGGATCAACGAGCGCGAGCTCGTCGCCGGCAGCCATGAGTTGGGTCAGGACTACGACAACGTCACCCTTCTCTGGGAGAGATTCAAGGAATTCGCTCGCGACACCGAAGCCATTGGGTCCGAAAGGGTTTCGGCCGTCAATGGCATTGCCGACTCGCTCATAGCCGCGGGACATTCCGACGCTGCCACTATCGCCGAGTGGAAGGATGGCTTGAACGAGGTAACTAAAAAAGGCTAGGCTTCACTTAACTTGTTCCGTGGCGCTTTTTATAAACTTTCTCCTCCTTTCTAGGTATGGCAAGATCTGCTGGAAATGATCGAGACGCGCACTCAGATGTTGGCAGCCAGCCGCGAACTGCACAAATTCTTCCACGACTGCAAGGACGTCCTCGGACGTATCCTCGAAAAGCAGAACGCCATGTCGGACGAGCTTGGTCGCGATGCCGGTTCCGTCTCTGCTCTCCAGCGTAAACACGGCAATTTTATTCAAGACCTTTCGACTCTACAAAGTCAGGTATCCCAACTTCAAGAGGAATCCGCCAAGCTGCAGGCAAGCTATGCTGGCGACAAGGCCCGAGAAATCACAAATCGCGAAGCCGAGGTCGTTGCTGCCTGGAACAACTTACAATCACTGTGCGAAGCACGTAGAAATAAATTGGGTATGCTTTTTTAAAACTTATATTAAATATTACAGACAATTGAATGTCAGTATTAAAACAAAATTTATTTTTGTAGAGGATACTGGAGATTTGTTCAGATTCTTCAACATGGTGAGAACACTGATGATTTGGATGGACGATGTCGTAAGACAGATGAACACTAGCGAAAAACCGAGAGATGTCAGCGGCGTTGAACTGTTGATGAACAACCACCAGAGTCTCAAGGCAGAAATTGACACAAGGGAGGATAATCTGCACAGTTGCATCAACTTGGGCAAAGATTTATTATCGAGAAATCACTACGCTGGCGAACAGATAAAGGAAAAACTGTCAGCACTCACAGATCACAGAAACGCACTACTGCATCGTTGGGAAGAACGCTGGGAAAATCTGCAGCTCAGTAAGTTTTTCCAAAATTCTACATTATTGATTTTTATAGAGTGGACATATTTTTTTACATTCAATCTGTCATTATAGTTTTGGAAGTATACCAATTTGCAAGGGATGCAGCTGTTGCGGAAGCATGGTTAATTGCTCAGGAACCATACTTAATGAGTCAAGAACTTGGAGTGAGTAAAATATCTTTAATATACCTAATTAATCTTACACCTGACTTCATTTATGTAAATGAATGATTTTTGTAGCACACGATCGATGAAGTAGAAAATCTGATTAAGAAACATGAGGCATTTGAAAAATCGGCAGCTGCACAAGAAGAAAGATTCAGTGCCTTGCAACGTCTGACAACGGTATGTATGCAAGAAAAGATAATAAATGTTAATTATTAAGTTATTAAATCGGTATAATAATTTTTTATTATGGCAGTTTGAACTGAGGGAACTGAAGAGACGAGAACAAGAAAGAGAAGAAGAAGAGAGGCGTAAGAAAGAAGAAGCCGCAGCAGCAGAAGCCGCCAAATTAGCTAAGGCAACTCCTGTGGCTAGTCCAGAAGAACCTACAGGCGAAAGGTACAGCAAAATTCACTAATAAATATGTTTTTATGTACAACAATTTCTGAACTAAAATAATGCTTATAATCTTTTTTCAGAGCGGAAGCTGACGGAGTACCAAGCAAAGAAGGTGACGATCATGGTAAGTTACGGGCTAGTCAAGCTTTTGCCAAATTCACCAGTTTTGTTTTGCTAAATTGTGCCCGTAAGATAAAATATTTGTCAACTGCCTCGCTGAGTACGGCACATTATCGGTTAATTTTGAAAGTAACGAATAATTTTTAAAAAATTAACTTTCATTAATAAGAGAATTAACTAGATTTCGAGTCCATTTAAAATTCGATAAATGAATAAAACAGATAACGAGAAAAAAAATCGTGCTATGAAATTAGAAGGTTCTCTTTCTTCTCTCATAGAGCAAAGTACAATCTTTCTAATTCTATCCAAGACTAACCTTCTAGTTTGATAGGAGAAGGTATAAAAATTTGCAAATGAAGCATGACTCTCGCTAACAGCACGTTTCTTTTTTGCCTCCAATTCCTCCTAACTCTCCGTAACTTGTCCAATCCCACGTTTCCCAACTTAAAAACATTCATCCTCCTAATGAAAAAATGCACCCCAAAAAATTAACGCGGCACGGAATGCACGAACCACAGCGGCACAGCGTAAATCTTCCACGCGAGCATCGCAAGCTCAAGAGAAGCCCAAGGAAGGTGAGTGTCTGCCCGTTGCCGTTGTTTAATAGATCCGTCATTGCATTTACTCCATTAATAAGTTGAATGTCTCATTATAAAAATCATAATGCAATCATATTTACCACTTCTGCACCTTCACATATTTTACTTCAAAACTGTTGTTGGTCCTGGGAAAAATAATATATTACATTTATAATAATGTCTTCCATGAATTTTTTATATTGTGGGTGGTTCATTGTGCCCAGGTGATGGAACGTCAAAGTGAACATATTTCTGTATTTACATGTTTTCTATTTTCAGCATAACATTTAAAATTACGTAATGCGGCTTTGTGAAAAGTTTATCTGGTAGCGGAGTGGTTGTCCACTGTAACCCATGTGTACCGTATTCGCGTTTATTTTAACTCTTAATGAACAGGTGATGGACGAGCACTTCATAGGAGCAAACTCATACCAGCACCCATTAATACATTAACTGAACTATAATCATTTTCAGATTCTTAGCTTAACGCCCTTTCATTGTTTCTAACGAGCTTTTGTAGATGCACACATTTCAGACTATAAAAGTACCTTCGCACATGGTAGGTATTGATATTTAGCACTTTAACTGATTGAAAATAAGTAGAAAATTTTCATTAGAACGTAGACTTATCGTTTTTTTTTTTTTATTAGTCGCTGTATATGTTACATGTTTATGTGTTCGTTCTTTTTTTTTGTAGAATACATCTTTAATCTATTTAATATACCTCAATAGTAATATTCACCTCAAATCTCTTGCATCTGTTAACAATAACACTTACTCCACGAGTATACTTTACATTCAAAAAGAGATTGCAGGAGGTTTGTAGTAATAATTTAATAGAATAAAAAGCATGTTTATGATAAATTCGGTGTGGAGTAGTGCATGCTCAGCAGACAGAACGGAGACAAGTCCCGGCTGCGGTGTCCATCTCTCAAACACCATCCTCGTCGATGCAGAGAGCCTCAACATCTACTCCCACAAGTAAGTGATGCGAACCAATGGGTCTCTGATCGGCTAGTTCTAGCGTCACTCGTACTTCTTCACAGTAAATACAGCACTCAGAAAAAAAAGATTAGATACTTTTGAACAACCTCGGATAATTTATACATTATTTTATAGTTAATCAATTGTTTCTCGGTATCAAGCTAATCTACTTTAAACTGCACGTTGCTCTAATTCGTAAATTTATCGCGTCCGCATCTTCATTTGTCTGATAACCGCCGATTACGACACGTCGTCGCGGAACACCTGCGCGTACCGGGTGCGAGTGTACTTTGCATCTCGTAATGCCTTAATAAGATTTCCTGCAATTTCGAGACAATTATCATTAGCGTCACGGCAGAGCGGATCTAAAACCCGATTCCGGGCGTCGGGGCGACGTAATCGAGTTCTTTTTATAGTACGCGAGAGTAATCGCCCTCCGAGCGTATTACGCTCTGCTCGGTTTGTCCGCAATTGAGCGAGGTATACTTAGGAGAGGCATACATGCCTTGGTTCCATGTGCATGCGACTACTCGTTTAGGAGTAGATGTTTTGTAGACTTGTTTAGTTCTTAGATACTATCAATTAACACTTCCTATTACGTTAACAATCAAAGTGGTTCTTTTGTAAAAAGAAGTCTTATATTCAGTTTATACTTATTTATTTGTGTGTAAATAAGCATTAATGCAATTCACTTGTAAAAAATTATTTGGCAATTATTCAAAGTAAAAAGTTGTTCACACTGAAAGCTTTAAATGCGTACATAGAGATTATTAATTCGTATATAAATTTTTAATTTAATAATGCATCAAATTAAAGAAACATTAAGAATCGATTACAAACATTTTAAAGAAATAATGAAAAATTGTTTGAAATTTTTAAATATTTAATTAAAAATCTAATTTAAAAAATGTGATAACGTTGATTTATATTATGAAAGAACCTCTTCTTATATAAAACTGTAGAACTTGAAATAAGCATGATTATAAAATACTTTTTGTGGAAATAACTAATGTAGTTATTTAAAAAAATTAAATAACTGCAGTTGGTACTGTTGAACAGTTATATACTAAAAGTAACTAAGGTATGCGATTCAACAATTACTCCAGCATTACCCGTTTAATTACGAAAAAAACTGCATGTGCACGAGTAGACACTACAATTTCGAAACTCTCGTAGAATAGGTTCGGCAAAGGTCAGCTCTAACGAGAGAAAGAACAAAAGAGAGAGAAACAAAGAATAAAGCAAATTCAAGCGTTAGAACTCGTACGCGCGTGTATGTAAAGTAAGTAGGAGGTAGATTTTTTTTTTTAAAAAAAAGGTGTTTCTTTCTTCCCCTCCCTCCCTCGTTGCGTTAAAATCCAGCGCCGAGGGCAGGCTCAGAGTCGGGCACGCTGAGGCGCAAGGACCGTAGCCGCAGCAAGTCGCCCTTCAGGAGCTTCCGGTGGAAGAAGACGGCCAAGTCGCCAAGCCTCGACCGCAGCGGCGCGAGCGACGACGAGTACGGTAAGTCTCGTGCAGAACTTCCTTCTTCCTACAGGTGGAACTCTTCTTCTGGCGCGGATCGTCGTTGGACACTCCTTTCAGCCCGTTAGGATATTTTAATTAGTTCACATACAGTATTATGCAATGTGAACATTTTTTTTAAGCGACAATCTACTGTGATAAACCGACTTTATTCTATGCATTGAAGGGAACTATTAGCCTGATAAGTTTTTAGATCTCAATTTTATTTATAAATAAAACAAACTTGGCGTAGTTTTTAATATTTTGACTATCAGGCTTGAAGTTTGCAATTAATTACTAATTCTTTTCTTGATAGAATAAGTAGAAAGTGTTCAATTTATTTTGAATACATTACTACTGTTAATGACGTGCTATACAAAAAATGGGCAATATATTTTTATGAAGATTGATGTTACATTAACATTAAGGTACTATTTTAGTTCATATACGTAATACACCAAATGTAGTGTACTTTTTTCTTCACAATCAGCACAAATATATTCTTGTGAAAAAATAGATGTGTATGAAGTGTCCAGTTATTTTAGAAATCTAGCACTCTACTTTTATTTTAGTGCACGTAGTCATTATATTTAATTAAAACTATTACATGTTATTTATAGGAATAATTCTACATATAGGTAATCACCTGTTCGTCTGTAATGGAAGGAGTATTATCTCATTATTTATTTTCAGTGTTCACTAATTCTCACATGTCATTGCGATAATTGGCAGGGGATGGCAGGAAGCTTTATTATTCGCATAACAACCAGTAACGAAGAAAAATGTCTCAATAATTTACATTTCCAGGTTCTCATTTATGACTAATGACGCTCCATCGCCTTGTGTCTTTAATAAACAATTATTGAATAATCTCATCTCACTACCGAATGAAAAAATATCATAGATGTTAGAGTATTAAAGTCTAGCTAGTGCATAATGAACTTAGGGTTTCTTGCTTCTACCTTTAGTCGTTTACCTCGCGGTTCTCGAGAGAAAGTGTAATTGACGAATGTAAATTTTACGATGCAGAGGCGCGAAGCCCGAACGACGACGAGTTCGAGGGTACCCTGATGCGTAAACACGAGTGGGAGAACACGACGAAGAAGGCGTCGAACCGGTCCTGGGCGCAGGTCTACATGGTCGTCAGGGGCCAGAGCCTCGTCGCCTACAAGGACCAGAAGGCTTACAAGTCGCAGCCGGATCAGCTCTACAAGGGCGAGACGCCACTCGACCTGAAGGGTGCATCTGTCAGTGTCGCCAATGACTACACCAAGAAAAAACATGTCTTCCGCGTCAAGTAAGTGAAGTCTTTGTATAAGAGAAATTAGTCCATTTTGAATTGTGTTTCTTTTGTTAAATATTTTTAAATTAAAACAGATGAGAAATTTAAAACTTTTTAACGTTTCTTCGAATACTAAGAATAGAGCGAAACAAACATACTGAAATAGAATTGATATTTTAAAGATACTGCAACTAAAAAATATCAAATCTCCAAAGAAAAAAATAAAAGTACAAAATTATAACTGACGATATCGATTTTTAGTTGAAAAAAGATATTGAAATATTTTGAATCCGCCTCGCAAAATATTCAAAATTTGTATAAAATTTGTTTGAATAAATCAATAAGGTCTATTTAGTAAAGAACACTCCGTCGATTGATGCATGCATCAACTTACACAATATACCCGTTGTAGACACACAAAGCGAGCTATTTTCCCATTCTCACAATCAACTTCTTACATTGCAGGACGCACGGCGGAGCCGACTTCCTGTTCCAGGGCAAAGACGACGCCGAGATGAACGAGTGGGTGTCGGTGTTGAACCAAGCGGCCCAGGGCGCCTCGGTGGCCGGTACGTCGCGGGCCCATACGCTGCCCGCCCCCACTCAGGCCGAGACCAAGCGACGCAGCTTCTTCACCCTCAAGAAAAAGTGAGTCCCCATTCAGCGGCAACCGCCGCGCCAGCCACCTCCTCCTCCTTCGATAAAAAAAAAACACCCTCGTCATTTGCGCGCGAGTGGAGCGACCCCTCTCTCCTTCTCTTTTTTAGAGCGAGGACCATCGTCGCAGGACTTTGTACGTCACTTATCGATCGCCCGGAACTTTCATTTATACATAGTTCATTTATATACCATTGTGCGCTCTCTCATAGATTATAGAGGAGCTTTAAGGGATCCGACCGAACGTTTTATAATCACGCCTCTCGAGATTGTGAATAAACGATTGTCAATTGTGTATATATACTTAGCAGTTTTTTTAAAAAAGATTTTTGTACATTCAGCCTTATGGATGGTAGTGATTTTGCAGAACGGATATTAAGCTGGCAGATGTATCGGATCTTTTAAAGAAAGTCATACCACATTTTGCTGTCGCCAACATTAATATGAATCAATCATATAGAAAGTATAGTCTGCTCGTTTCCATCTCGCTTAAGTTACGTTTAGATCTCATCGATACATTTGTAGAGCGTAGAAGTGCAAATCTTTTTTTTTTAGCGAGAATCGAGAGAAAGAACATTTTTTTTAAAATAGGACGCACCGCTACAACATCCGATCATATTCGCATTTGTCATATTTTAGAAAAGCCAAAAAGTAGAAAGCGATTTCCAATGAACAGTAAGAATAACACAGTATCACACAATTGGAACAACATTTAGAAATGCGGTGAGTCAGTCGCACAATTCTATCAACAAGTTACCGTTGTCATATACTGCACGATTAAGCGATCATGTATATCATAATTGTTTTATTCCTTTTATAGTTTAATTTTTTTAACGATCACGTTATGGTTATTTTTGATCACTTCTACATCACTTTTTAAATTGAAGTTTACAAAAGGTATAAAATTTAGAATTCTTTGAAAGGTAACCATAGTGTGTCTTTATTATTTAATTACTTTGATTTTTATTAGCTTAGTTTTATTTGGAGTAAAATACGAGGAATGTTCTTCCAATTGTGAATGCGGAATGACATAATATCATAGAGATGTCAGATGACATCTGCCATCAAGTGGTGATTCATACGTCAAAAGACTATAACAAAAAAGAAAATTGCCGCTTAAATATTTTTAGACGTATAAAACACCACTTGTTATTATCCTTTTGTTTATCGATAAAATTCAGCGGACCCAGATCGAAAAGCTTTTTTCCATTAAGTTAATTTTTTATTGAGTATACTGCGTTCATTGTTTTCCTTTTTTATTTACTTATTTTTATTGAACTTTTAGCGTTACAATCCATTATCAATGTTGTATCGCTGTTAGTTATTCATTGCTACATCATTCATCGCTTACTGTCGCATCATTTCCATTCAAACCCTCGAAATGCTTTTTGCTGCTTTCCAGATTACTCTTATGAGAATTCATTATAACATTATTACGACGACACAGCGATAACAAGTAATTTTATTAGTACAGAAAACCAACTAAATTAAAATTAATTTTTTTTAATCTTTAGTTAGTTTAGTAAAATAGATATATATTATTTAGTATACATTTTCATTCAACAAATGAATTGTTAGAAATAATTGTATCATTTGTTATTGAAATTTTGTTATAAACTCAAGTCTAGGAATTATCATTCATTTGGCATGTGCAACATACTTTATTTTTTATTAATTTTACAATTTTTTTGTAGAAGACAATTGCAAAGTAAATTGTGCATTAGTTTTATTCGTATTACAGTGCGATATTGTTCAAAATTTAAGTATAACCAACAAAAACACGTGTTTAAATCTTATCCATATCTTTAAATGCTTTTCATTTTGATTATTGCTAAATTTTTAATTATGTTGAAAGCAAAAGTATACTATAAAATGATATTTTATTTAATTATATTTAGATTTACTGCTTTAGATCATTTATTGCTATTTGCATTATAATCAAAATTCTAAATTAAAATTTCAAATTAATTATAATAGTGACTTACAGTAGTACAATTAATTGATAAGAATAAAATAAAACAATAATAATTATAAGACTCTTAGTCTTAAAACTGACTATTTGGCATATGTATTATATTGCCATGCTAATGCGAAAACAATTTGTTTTTCAGTTAAACTGGAGCAGCAGAGTTTGGCAAGAATGGAAGTGTCAGCTGAACCGGCCACGCTCGACGTGCGCAAGCCGACGTGTACGAAGAAAAGCCACAATTCACATTTGAGCACACAATATACACTCTTACATACACAAACATGCGTAAACACATACACGAAAGCTTCAAAGAGAAGAAGAGGAATATTTCGTCGCTCTACTTGGCTAAAGCAACGCTAATAAAACGAGTGAAGGTGAAAGAAGATAAATGGATGTTCCCCCCTTCGAAGTGACGAGGCCCGAGCGCGTGCATATTATTGTCATTAGAGAGGCCATCCAGCCGTCGCCGCTCGCTCGGGCAAGATTCGCGCATTAAGCTCAGGCTCCCCCCGAAGGGGCCATTTTACGCTAAGTAATCGCTGAAGTAGAGAAAGAAAAAAAACTAAAAGGATAAAAGATGTAATGTTTAAAACGAAAAAAAAAAATAATTAATAATGTCCCAAGTTAGTGCGATCGATTTTTCTACGTAACATGAGGAAGAAAAACGATTTCCCTCAGTCGTCTAAGTCCCTCTATAAACGTGTCTCTTTGGCATCATCGACGTACATTGTAATATGAGCATGAATATTATATATTGTGTGGAAAATGCGAATATCCCATCGGCGATGCATGAATTTTACGCACCAGAAGTACTACAAAGTAGTAAATTAGGGACTGTCTGTCGTGTTCTTTTTTTCTTTGTTTAGTTTATTATTGTACTATTATAATTTTATTATTAAATCATATTATATTATTTATCGAACGACACTGCACAGTGGAGATAAAAAAAAAAAGAATTAACAGTCCGTTTGGATTTTAACGTTGATTTTTTATGTATGTGAATGAAATCGCTCAAATGAACGGTAGAACTAAACTGGACTGTTTTTACTGTGTATGTATGAACTTCTTGATAAAGAAACATTGTCCCGTTGTTTTGATCGATCCTCATCGACGACTTTTTAACGAAATAAAGCATCTCCTTTTTTAACGAAGCAAAGTAAAGAAAGATTGATTTAGCGAACGAACGCCTGGAGTGTTACCCCTTGTTTTATACTGATTTTGTAGAAACACGAAATTGTATCTATTATTTTTTAGTACAAACTCTTCTTTGCTTGTGCAAACTGTTCTCAGTTGCTCATTTTTTATAGAAAAATAACGAAAAACAATGACTATTACGTTTTTACTCGCGGTAAGTCGACGAAATATGTGAAATCGAGGACGTCGAAATAAATAAAAATAAATTGTGCGCAGGAGAGAAAAAGTACCGTGTGTATTTGTTTCCTTTGAAAAAATGTTTTAAATTCTAAAGAATTATATTTTTATTAACAACACTGCCTTTGTCAGAAATTACTTGTAATTCAGTACTTTTCCTCATATTGGCAATCAATAATTATTGTTATTTTTGACTGCCATGTGTATTTTATTGAAAACTTTGCTGCGCTAACTTGGGATAATGTATGAGATATAGCTTTTAACGATTGTTAAAGTCGCATTGTCTTGAGAAAGAGTAGAGAAGGAGAAAGTAAAGATGTTTAATCGCTCTGAAAGAAAAAAATATTGTCTGTAATGATTAATGAAGAAAGAGTTTCCTCCCATATGAAACCCAATTTATTAATATTAATTAAATGAAGATAAAAATGAGGCAAAATGCATATACATATATATTTAATTCTTCAAAGGCTTTTGAAAAAAAAACACAAAAGCTTTATATACTTAGATAAGTCATAAATAATGCGGATCCTCGCCAAACTGAATCGTGTAGTATATTTGTGAATTATATTCGTTATCTTTGTTTTTTTCTTAATTGTAATTGTGAAAAGATTTTAAAAGAGAAAAAATTTTCAAACGTTCTTATTTGAAAATTATAAAATATTCTAGCTGCAATAGCTACGTGAATGCAGTACGTAGAAATTTAATTTAATTTTTATTTTTTAGACGGGTACGATGTTATTAGATGTCATATCTCTGGAAAATTAAATGGAGAGGATCAAGCGTCGTTTTACCTGAGAATCAGACGTTGTTTAGAGATAAATAAGTTGAAAAAGAAAGAAAGAAACAAGGAAAAAAAAGGAATTCTTGTACTAAGAGAGACTTGTACATAAAATATGTGAATCTCTATTGCACAAGAATGCTTTTGAGAGACAGCAGAGGCAGCATACATATGTTATTATATATATTTTTTATTTTAAACGATTTATAATCTGCTTTATTCGCGCGGATCTATATTATATAAATATATAAGACATTTTATTTAAGTCTAAAGGTTGCATCGCTTAAATTAAATACAAATTTATAATATCAATTATTATCGCTGTGCTTTTTCTCCACTTTTATTTTTTACTTTTACATATAGTTTATGACTATTATATTATACATTTATCGGTAAGAATGTATAAGTAATCATAACAGGCAGACGAATCGAATACTATAGCAATTAATAATACACGAAAAAAAAACAACTTAGATAACTCCTCTTTCATTTTCTATAGAAACATACCGCATACTAAAAAAAAGTCACTTGTCGGTAATTTTTTCTGAATGAATGTATCGTAGTTCATCTTCTCTCACTGTCAAAAAAAAAGTAAAACGAAAATTACTAATGATAAAGAAAAAAAATCAAATTTCAAACTTCATCGCGTCTAGAAGTAATATCAAATACATAAATCAACATAAATAAACTTCGAATATTTAAGAATGCGATACGTACTTTTAAGTTAAAGTACACATTAACTCGCCATCAATTTAAGAAAGAGGTGTTTTAAATGTTCCGCTTGCTAATTACCTACTGTGACGCGTGAAAATAAAACAAGAAGAGAGAATACTTGAAAACAAAGGAAGAGAGATTAACTGCCAGTGAATGAAAGGAGATTTACGACCTTGAACTTTATTAGTTTAATATATTTATAGATCTAGTCCCGAGTTATGAAGAAATAAAAACTACGGAGGCTGGATTTTCTTGTACGAAAAAAAATTTGTCATCAAGAGAAAAATCAAATGCGACTTACTGCTATAATAAATCGTTGTTGGAAGAATTTACAGTGTTTTATCGCAGCTCATTTGAGAAGTTCTTAGTTTTTTTACTGCATCGAGTAGTGATACAGTCTTGAAGTCTGTTCCTTTATTAATCATATTTATAGTAGAATAGTTAAAGAAAATTTACAATTACATTAGAGTGAGTTTGTTACATTTATTTCAATGTTTTATATATTTAATTATTCATTTAGTAACTTTTCAAGCAATTTTTTTATGCTATTTTCAATATTCCTAATAAGATTTTAATTTATTTTCATGGGAGAATATTCTTATAAAAAAATTATACAAATTATGCATATAGCTATAAAAAGCATTTAAATTAAAAATAGATTTGACACTGTTGAGTATATCTAAATTAAAGAGGAATCTAGAACGTTGCTTAAAATAACAACTACGTTGTATTCAGTGCCTATAAATGTTTGTTTCCTCACTATTTATTTACATTTTGAGTTGATGAATCTTATTCCATTGCCATGCCTCGATCATACGCCCTCCACGCGATAAAAACGGCCGAGCCTCTGGATAACGTCTCCATAGTCGGCTTTCCTTATCAACATCTAAACGTTGGAGAACAAGCAGTGAAGCGAGATACGAAGATGGTATCTTCATTGAATACAAGCTTTCAAAATAACAAACTTCCACGTTAAAAATTAATTCGTGACCAAAATTATATGAAAAAGCAGTGAAAACGCCAAAAAATCACAATTTTTAGAATAACAAAAAGAACTAACATTTGAATACTGTTTTACACATTATGATGAAACATCTTCAGATTTATTTTTTAAAAGCTTATAATAATAAAAGACTTAGTATTATTATTTAGTTACATTTTTTAAATTTATAGTTAAGTTATACCTAAATAGTATAACAATTGTATTGATTATTTAGTTATTTATTGTTATAATTTGATTAAACTCTTAATTGATTACTGAGTAATATACATTAGCTTTCAGTACATTATTTATTGATTTCTATTTTCAAATCAAATAATGTCAAGTAAAATACGTAGATCATTACGAACATTATCGTTGACTTACACAAAGAAGCTCAATTATTACCTACAACTAGACCTGATGACATGAAAGTCAAAAGATTCCTTACATTGCAATTATAAAAAAAACTCGTTTGTAAGCATGCCCCGAGTGCATCTATTAAAAGAAAAGTGCGCGTTTAAAAATTGAGCGCCTCCAAGTGCGCGCCGCGCATGCGCCCCGGCCGACTGCGCAGAGTCGTAGAGGGCGCCATGGGCCACAGCCGCCACAGGCGGCGTCTTTCGCGTCATCGGCCAGGCCGTCAGTGTTCGAGCGCGTCGCTCCGCGCCATCATCGTTCGATCGGTCGCGTGTGCAGCCCGCACCCCCGAGGTACGCGTGCGTGTCCGCGCGCACGCGTGTTGTTTTTCTCCTCCAGTAGCCGCGCGCCGCGGGTAGACAAAAGAGCAAGAGGTAACGGAGCGAGGGAGAAGCAGCGAGAAAAGGAGAGAGAGCGAGAGAGGGAGATCTGCGGACGGTCGGTGCCCCCTTTGTCCGCGTCGCGCCTGCACACCACCTAGGGCCACAGCAGCGGCGCAGTCTGCACAAGATGGCGGCCCCAGGGCGCCTCCAGCTCCTCGTCCTCGCGGCCGTCCTCGCGATCCTGGGCGGCTCCGGCGCCGAGCGCCACGGCGAGCCGGCCCGCACGCTCCACCTGAGCGCGGAGAGCCGCGGCCGTCAGCCCCTGCTGATCGAGCGCGCGAAGCGCAGCCCCGCCGACGACGTCGCCGACTATAGGAAGAGCGCCTCCGGCAACGGCACCGTCACCACCGCCATCCCGGCCACCAGCACCACCGCCGCGCCGCACGTCCACGTCAACAACCCCAACATCACCTCCAAGGTGAGCGGCAAGTGCCGGTCTCTCTTTTTTTTATGCACCTTTTTTATTTCGTCATCAAAAGAGTGCACGTTTGTTTACGTCGCGGCGGGCTGCTCCGAAATGCGCAGTGCGCCGAGTTTCGGGGGGAGTCGCCTCCAATTTTTCTTTGTTTTGGACCCCGAGATTCGGCGGGGGGTACCTTGTTTTGTTTGCACACCTGACCGTCGGTATTTTTACCGTCGGGCAGTGTACGCATTCCGCTCGGGTTTTCTCTTTGTTTTTGCATTCGACGACGATCGTGCGACGACGGACTGATACCTCGAGCGCGAGGAAAAATAAAATTTGCAGAATAATCGTTTGGGGCCGATAACCAGCGATTTATTGAACGATATTCTATCTCTCCGAAGCGAGCGTTTTCGTATCGGTGGTTGACGCATATGAGCAGTGAGTACCACGGTATATTGTGATTCGCGCAATTGGAGACGGTCTCTGCGTGTCGTTTTATTGCGCGACTGTAGTTTTGTCTGCTCGCCAATGTATCCAGCTTATCCTCACATTACTAGGCGAGAGAAGTTTCATGAATAATTTCAGCTCCGCGCGTTCCAATTTGAGTGGCCAATCATTTATTTATTTGCCTCTCGAACGTTCGATTTTGCTCAAACGACCGTTGCTGGCGATTAAGGAAATCTTAATCAGTTTATTTATTTGGGAGGACAATCAATGAATCATTTTTTAATCTCGTAAGAGGGTAAAACTCGGCATTTCTAACTATATTTTCACAAAGATCGTTGATGTAAGGACATATTAACCGGTACAAGAAAAAGTGTACTTTTTTCAACACGATTTTTTTTAATTTTAATTCGCATAGAACAGTAAACGTGCGCTCGATTGTTTATCTCGCTACTATTTTTAACGCTATCGAGCAAAAAGATATTCAGTAGTTTTCCGCGCTTTGCGCTGCTATTTACAATTCGTCGTTAATTTGATAAGAGAACGAGCGCACACCCGCGGCATCGGCGCAAAATCCAAATCGACGGTCGCATCTAAATCACAAAATAACCCCGGTGCACGCACTCGGCGCCATTCACTTTTCCCGAGTGCACTCGACTTTCCATATTTGCAATTCGATGGGTAGCGTCGGTGAATTTTTTTGTCCCCTCTCGATCCAAGATCGGCGCTAGGCTTTCCGCTTTTTCGAGTCTTTTCCCCCTTATCGGACGGAGATTAGACACGTGACATTGGCAGCTCTTTGTTTGCCGTGGCGCGCACACGGGCTGCTTGTTTACCTTATCAAAAATACGGGACCAGCTGCGCTCGAGGCCCTCGTGTCTGCTGCTACGTCGCTGCCATCGATGTGTGTACTTGAGGCTCGAGTCGAGTAATGCGAGATATTTTTTTCGTGCGAAGCGGAGAAGCGTCAAAGCCGACGGTTTTAATCGCGATGTGCGATCGATCAAAGCAATCGAGTTGATTTCAAATAATAAGAATAATAATGCAATTTATTCTGATTTAATGGCTTCTGATCAAAATCAAGAGATATTTTATAGTCATTTAATGAAATTTTGTTTGACAAATTATGTTATAGCACGGCGTTTCAAACAAGCGGAAAATTCCACTTTGTGAAATTCTCGTTAATGATAATGAAAAATATTCTCCTTGTTGCATTAAATTAAAAGTATCGTCGTATTTTTTCTCCACTGTAGCAGCAAACGACTGTGTTTTCGTTATAAAGTTTGGCACTAACAACAACGAATTTTGATGTCTTGAGTAAAACTGATAAGAAAGTCGAAGGTGTGAGCAGTTTAAAAACTGAGATCATCGCTACCAGTTTGGTATGCTCAAATCTGACTCATTAATTCAACGTATCAAATCTAAATAAAAAAGAAACATTTATATTTCTTTACTTTAAAAAAAATTTAATTTAAACTTTCAAACGCACAATTTTTTTTTTGTTATAACTCGAAATGCCCCTGTAAAATCTTTATTCCTTCACGTACAAAAAATCAGTGGACCGTAAGTATCTTGCCAATAAATCTGTAATTGAACGTTAAAAACTATTTATCGACGTGATTACCACCCTAACGTTTATCGCCTATCAATGGAAAATTGATTTTCACAGACTGTATAAAACGCATATTACGAGCGTAAAATTTGAGCATAGCGTAAACAAGCATTCTATCAATAGAATCGTTTAGCGTCGCTTGAGAATGACTCGACGTTTCACTTATCCGCCATCAATTAAGTAAAAAAAGGCCCGAAGGTTAGCTCGCGTCGAAACAATTATAATCGAGTCGATCGCCCCGGCCAATAAGCACAGCGGACCCGATCTCCCGTCGCGCAAAATTCGAACCTCGCGGATGCGAGAAACGTCGGTGATCGTCGGTGTGGGGCGACGTCGAAAATCCCCGCTGCGGTGCACGCGCGACGAATAAACATCGGGCCGGTCGATGCCACTCTCCGCACAGCCGAGCTTTCTCACGCCGAGTTTCCCCGACGACGACGCTTTCGCGAGAAACGCTGGAAAAACGCACACGGCTTCAACCCCCGTTTTGGAGCGAGCGCCTACCGATGATTGAGCGCTCCCCTCTCTCCCCGGCTCCTTTTTTTTCTTCTCTCCTCTCGTTTTCGAGCTATACGCGCTTCGATTTAATTGGTCATGCCGGCGGCGCAATTACGGCCGGGAGCGCGACGGATCTTTTTTTCGGGCTCGCACCAGCATGGGTGTTTCAAAGTTTGCCTCGGTGAATCGAAAAAATATTTTATACCCAGAGAGATTATTTTAATATGCAATATTCCTTTGAGCCTTTTGGCTGATTTTTACGCGGGATTTTAGCGAATTTTGTTTTATTTCGCTAGTATTGAATGAGCCTGAAACTCGACGCGTTAAGTTACAAACGAAAACAAAAAAATGAATTGACTCATTGGAGTTCGTGGGGTTTGAATGCGTGAAAAGAACGAATATATAGTTAAAAAAAGGCAAAATATCGAACCGCGCAAATTGTGGAATGTTTATTTTACTCTCCCATTGAAACTTTTATCATTTAATTTACAAAAAAACTGCGATTGAAAAACTGAAAAAATGTTGTTTCTAGAAAAACTTTGTAATTTGTTATTTTACATTGTTCAATCGTCGGAAACGAATAAGTCCAATTAAAAAAAAGTTTTTCTTTCCCCAAGCAGCGCAAACTTCAGATAGGAGCCCATTCATAACGGGGAGCGGAAATGAAAAGTAAAAACTACGGGCTCGAACGCAAAGTTCCTCATTAAATCCGTCCGAATGTGGATCATAGACGTGGCGTTAGCAAACGTTCGTTCAACTCCGTAGTCTCGTTCGGTGTACTCTCGCTCCTCGTCTCTGCGCGCGCACGAGCTCCCCTGGGTGTTTTGACCATTAGCGGCGCGTCGAGCGAACTGCCCCGATGGGTCTCGCGCCGTTCGACACGGCGACAGGAAGAAAATTTCGCGTCAGCCGAAACGGGAAATGAACTCTTTGTGTGTCTCCCTCTCCCCCCCCCCCTCACCCCCGCAACAGCTGCAGTCGGGAAAATCGCGGCGCTGACGCAGCAGCGAGCCCCTTCTCTCCTGTCGCTCGGATGACTTACTTTTTCTGGTGCTCGTCAGTGCAGTCTTCGTTCTTTTTTTTTTTCGACTCGCAGCAAGTGGCCGGTCGCGCGTTTTCTAATATTCACCTTCGGCGCGGAAGGGCTTGCGCAACGAATTTGGATGCTAATTGGAATTTGCGAGCGAGCGAAGTTTCCGAAAGGCGAAGACGGGGGGCGGCACGTGACGGAAAAGCGCGCAAATATGCGTGAGGGTGGACGACGCTGCGAAAGTGGGTTGGAATACGTGAATGGTAAACTGAAAATTTGAATATAAATCAGGCCGGTAGCGTATTTTAGCGAGGGAAGATCGACGTCTGGCATAAAGTCGATTTTAATACATAATGAGTTGTTTAACGCCCGCTGCTGTAATTTGCTTGTAATTGCTTAAATAAATACTACTGTTTTTGCGTATTTACTTGCATTGCCAAACAAAGGGAGCAAGTCAATTTGCAAGGAATACAAAATTTAGCGACACGTATATCTTTGTGTCTCTTTGAAATTTGTTTATACTTTCATCTCGATTATTGTTCTGTAATTAAAATAAAAGATTTAAATAGCATTACACGTTTGGTTTTAATTAAAAAATTCGTTTAAATCATAGTGATCTTTTTCGAAAATTATATTTTTACTTTAAATCCTGAACAGTCAATATTGACTAGAAATCACATTAACTGAAAATGAAGGAATATTTTACAAGCACTTATTTAATCTCTATTTTAAATAATTTAACGTTGAAACATTGTCTACTTAAAAGTTAAAATATCTTGATATAACTATAGCGGTATACAGAAACTTTAGTTAAAAAAATTTTTAATGTACTCTGGAAAAAGTAACCTTTTGTTTACTTATTATAAACAATTTTAAGCTAAATTAACATTGCGGCCATGTATTCGGTTAGATAAAAGAAAATTCTATATCCTACAAAAAGTGACTTTTTCTGAATCATTTTGAAAGACTTTTTCGACTATTTCGCGGCTTTATAAACGAGCCATTTCGCAAAAGTGGAGAGAAAAAGAAATGATAACCCCTTCAATTGGATAGCAACCATTGCAGGATTTTCAATTCGTTGCCCGGCAAAGCGTCCGCGCGCTCGCGGGCATCCCGTATGGTTAATCGACGCGCTCTCGCGCATCGCGAGATATGCAATCAAGTCAATTTGTCAATTAAGCCGGGCGGCCGAGGAGCAGCCACCGAAGAGCATGCGGTCTCTCCCGGCTCGGGATGGAGATGGGGTCGGGTCGCGCCGCCGCGGCAACGAAAGCGAGATAAAGCCTCTTTGTGGCTTTCTCACGTTAAGGTCGATAACCGCCCGCATGTGTCCTTTTTTTTTGCCTCTCCTCCCTCGCCGGCGGCGGCGGCAGCAGCAGCCCTTTCAGGGCCGCGCCGCCGCCACCGCTTCCTTCCCTCGGCGCTTTTGTGTGCATACGGGCGGCGCACAGCAGTCGACTTGCCGCCCAGCCGCGCTTTTGGCCCGCCAGGCGGGCCGCTTTTCTCTTTTCGTCTTTTCGCCTCTTTTCCCCGCCCCCTCGCCCAGCCGTGTGCATCCTCCGAGCTTTCCTCCTGCCGGCGCGCATCCTCCCTTTATTTCGCCCTTTGTTTTCTTTCTCGCTCTTCTCTGAACCCCCGGCACCGAGGCAGTCGGAATTATGTATGCGCGGGAGGCTCGAATTTTGTTCTCGCTCTTCGA
This sequence comes from Eurytoma californica, assembly GCA_035586675.1. Taxonomy (NCBI): domain Eukaryota; kingdom Metazoa; phylum Arthropoda; class Insecta; order Hymenoptera; family Eurytomidae; genus Eurytoma; species Eurytoma californica. Next base: position 16,829,317 of record JAXIUT010000048.1, on the reverse strand, counting down.
CCGTCGCTGTTCTGGCGCTTGCAAAAATAGTACCGTTCGACAGTCTGTAGTTTCGAGGTTCCTCTTAAAAAATCATTGAAGTATTATTAGCACGATGCTATTATATTTTTTATTTCGCGTATGAATGGGTTTGATAAAATCGTTCGTGTTTTGCTTACTCGTTCGTAATTTGTATTAATTTTATTTTGAAAATAGTCTACACAGTATCGCTGCTGAAGCGATGTTTGATGTTATGAATCATTTGATGTCAGTTCTCAATCGACATTTGGATGCACGGAAACATTTTCGTATGTATTCATGCGGCTGTGATTCACGATGTTAACTTAGTTTATGTAAATTTGATAACAATGCAAAGAATTTACTGTAACGTAAATTTAATATTTATTCTTGAAATTAACAATCTAAAACAGACGGATTATTTTATCAACAATGTTAATTGTTTGAATCATTGTTTAATTATTGCACAAATAAATAAATAAATGTACCTTCTTCAAGTAAGGAATATTTTCAAATAAGGAGAAAAATTTCCGGCGTTCACTCGAAATGTCTGGAGAATGTCGCTCCTTTTCTCTTGTGTCCTCGCTTTCCTTAGAATTCGGATGAATGCAACCCTCATTCCCGCTTTTCCAGGCAAATAAGGACACCAGCGTTTGATGGTGCCGCCCGGACGGTCCGCAGGCTCGGTCGTAAACGGCGTCCCACCGTGGCTTCTTTTCGCAAAACAAGCATTTCAGTCGCAAGTTTTTCTTTAGTCTGGATTGCCCAAAGAGAAAAAGAGGGCACTATTTTTACATGGACCGCTTACAATTGATTCGACGTAAAGTCACGGTTATATTGGATTCTAAACTTAACTTTTATCTACTTTCAAGACGCGGCAATAAAGCGAACGCGGAAGAACGTAATTTTCAGCCCGTTCATTGAGCAGCATTCTCGAAAGGGTACAATTAAATTTTTGCTCCACGACTCAATCCGCCCACTCGAGGGTCGAATCGAGGCTGGAGCGCGCTGCGGCTCGTCATTAAAATTCCAAAAAGGAAAAGAGGAGAGTCGTACCCCGTGCGCGCGCCGTCATTAATTGTCAAAAGTTAATCCTCCGATGGCGGAGGAGGGAAACGTCAGACCTCCTTCGCTTATTTTTTCCTTTTTTTTTTATTTCATTTTAACCCCGACCCAGAAGTGCCACTCCTCGGGGCGTAAGTGCGACCCCCCGCGGCACACTCGAAAATTCCTACCGCGCGGGTTTGTAAACCCACATTGCATATACCGGCCGCTCGCGGCGTAATTTATGAAGCTGCGATTGTTCCGGCGTGGGTTTCCTTTTTTTTTTTTGGCTCGGCTTGATTTTTCACCGGCCACAAGTGGCCACGATGCCCGGGCAACGAACGTCGCTCGTGCACTTAATGGCTGTCCAAATTCATTTCGGGTATGAGATTTATTTGTTACGGTTCCGAAGCACTGTGCCGTTCGTCGCGCATCAAATTTATATCGTGTGTTTTCTGATTTAAGAGGCAATTACACTCTGGTCTCTAATTTTTCTCTTTTAGCGCGCGCTACCGGATTTTACGCCGAGGTTCAAACAGTGATTATTGATTCGAAAAAAAAGGACTTTACTTTTCGCTATGTTTAATTTATACTACCGCGATAATTTCAGTTTACGATATACCGTAAAATTTTAGCGCGGTGACGCACTTTGGCACGTGATTCTCTTGGGAGGATATATTGGTAAAAGAGAAGAAAATTTTACGCTTTTTAATTTATTCCTCCGAAAAACTTTCCTTATATTATATTCTTAATTAGACTTTTATTGAAGATCTAATTTAAAATTCATTTATTCACCCCATCGATATGATTACGGTTTAATATTGATGGATGCTGACATGTTAATCCGACGTGAAGAGAAAGTCTGAGCATAACTTTTAGTATTTATACCATCTATATCTAGATTCCTAGCGTAATTGCATCTTATTGCTTGAATGCCTTTCTATAAAAAAAGTAATATAATCGAAACGTAATATATGTGTGGAATTGCAGATGTATTTTACTGTTATTTCTTAGTAACTTATCAGGTTATAACATCGTTCGGAACTGTTATCGCCTCAGATGAGTGAACATAAAGTTTAATTATTCATATGGTATCACAGTTTCGTAGAAATAATTAAACTTTGCGCTTAAGTATGTACCATAATTATGTGCCATCTTTCGTAGCGAGCCAAGATTAGGCAGCAAAGGTTTTTGGCGAATAAAAATTTTATGTAAAAATCGCCCAAACAAATCAGGGAATAAAATATTTAAGTATAATAATTTATAAAAAATCCAATTATTTAATTATTCACAGTTTAATTTAAAATTCTAAATCTCGTTTAGTTGTACTATCCTTAAAAAAGAGAAACGAAAAAGTCCGAATCTTAAATTAAATTATGCGTTGTCTCTGGAAGGTTTCGATTTGAAATCTGATCAGTTTAACCAACATTAAATCGTTTTTCATTAAAACTGCGCCAGCTCCCGTGAATTTTTCAAATCGGCTATTATCGTATTTTCTATCATCGATCCACCGGCATCTACGCTAGAATTGTTCAATATTTTTCCGAACTGAAAATCGTCGAAACAGACAAGTAGAAGAAAGCCGCGATGCTCAAAAAAGGCCTTATTACTTGGGAAAGTAAAGTGCCATATGCCGCCGGTAAACAGAACTTTTCTTAACTTCGGAGTACATATTAACAAAGTTGCCCAGCGAACAAAATGGAGTTTAGGAACTTGTTCAGCAGTGGGGATGCAGAGGGATTTTTCGGGCCCTCCGGTCGTCGCTCACTTTATATCCTCCGGTAGTGCGGGGCACTGAAATTGACAGACGAGATGCGAACTTCTTGGAAACCGTCGGGCTCGGATTTTCCCGAAATCAATCAGGCGTGATTAAGGGGCGCGCGCCTCGCTTTTTATTAGTCAGCCGACGTGCGCTCCAAGTGCGGTCGCTGCGGAGCGATGCTCCACGCTGCATCAAAATACTCCGGACGGCTTTGAAATTGAAATATGACCCTTTGACGACATAAAAGTCATTTTTTTCCTCAACGTTGTTTCTATGTTTGAACTAAAATATTTTGAGGGTACGGGAAATTAATTAAAAAATAGTTGATGGGTGAGGTACACGAAGTAGAATCTTTCAATGTGAAAGAGTCAAAAACCATTCCATTGGAGTAAAAGCAATGTTTTTTCTTGAATAGAGGGAATTTTTCAGCTTTTTCACTCTTTGTTAAAGTAGGTTGAAAAGAAAAATTGCGCCTAAGTAATTAAAAATATTGAATTCGTCGCTGCATTATTCATTAACAAAAGAATATTCACAGAATTTTGATAACATCTTTTGTTAGTTTTGCTGATATTAAATCGAGCAGAAAGTACTTAAATTTACGTATACGTACTTACTCTTTTCGAGTGTCCAACTTTGCAAAGTGAATTTTAAACCTGCGGAAAGAAAATACTTGAACGATGAATAACGGTAGTAGACGCAGGAAAGAAAACCGACAGCTGAATATATTTTCTTATTTTCCTTGAACTCCAATTAATCATTCGGCATACTCGGTTTCGGAAAAACTACCCAAATAATAAAATAAAGAGAAGAAAAGCGAGATAATCAAATCGTATATATCCTTGCAATTGCCGTAAAAGACGAGTAGAAGTGACTCAAACCCATGGGCGAAATGAGATCGCGCCGAACAGATTCGGTGCAATTTCAGTGGATAAACTGCACTTGACTCGGGGCGTCCATTGCGCGCACACGTTCAGCCTTAAAATGTGCGTGCTAGACAAGAGTCGAGCGGGGCGATTGCGCTATCGATTGTCTCCTCGGCGTCGGTGTAGCGGCGGCGGCAGCGGCGGCGGCGGCGGCGGGGGAGCATTATCAAGCGCATGCACGCCTCGGAAACAAAGAATTGACCACGTTTAACTCTCGTTATTGATAATCGCCCGTGGAGCTGCGCGCTGAATTGAATCTTGAATCGCGCGCTGCCTGTGCTCAATCACTTCGCAGCGAAAACACGAAGCCCGACGAGGCTGCCTTGATAAGGAAACCAGCGACGCTCGCTACTATACCTTGTGCAAAGTTGCGGTATCTTTTTTTTCCTCTTTCAATACACAGATATACAAGACGTAAACAGCGATAAGCGAGATTTAAAGTGATTTCTCTTCGATGAGTAGATTGAATAAGTAGTCGTTGAAAGTGAATTTCTAATAAATTTTATGGTTCTCGGATTTTAGCGCTTGTTATCGCGGTCGTGGTGTTTTGAAACAAAATTTAATAATAAAAAAGAGCTCAATAGCTTGTTTTACAGTTATGCTTGCTTTCGAGTGACCTTGAATACGCACTGCGCTAATTTAAAATTTTAAAATTCAAGTGTTGTTCTTTTTTATGCGAACCTGCGTATAGCGTAGAATTGTAATATAGTCAGGATAAAGAGATAAACAATCTTGAAATTGCAATTAGCGATATAAATGTCTGATCGAGGTTTAACTTGTCATAATAATCTTGGAGCTAAAAGTATTTAACTCACGATGTTTTCATTGTTCATTATTTCGAAATTATTTTACTATAAAAAATGTCTTGGATTTTATTTTTTTCTGAAAATTTAAAATTGATTGTTGAAAATAATAATCACTGCAATTTTAGAAATTAATAAATGTATATTTTAATAATTACTGTTATAATATTACCTCCTATATATTGGTGTAATATCCGGTAAATAATGCGTTATCTTGTATTGCGCTGTTTACAGTGCTGTGATTGATTCACGGGTAATATCTAGCAACGCTATTGGTCGAAATAATGTGGGCAGCGAAACGGAAGTTACCGAATTATATAGTAGGTAGGCTAATATGCGTAGCTCTCACCAATCATTATTTTCATTTATTAAATTCCGTTCCCCGTATTTTCCCGAAAATATTTCATGTAAATTCATCGAGTATCGGAAAAGAATAATTGATCGCATTATTATTAAGTTTAATTACACGTCCATTTACATTCGATGATTAAATTAAAATTTGAATAATTGTATCTTTTAAATGCGTTGATCGTAAAGTACGTAAACCCTCGAAAATCTCGGGTCTTAACGTTATCGGTAGAAAAAAAAAATCCCCAACACAGAGAGCCTCTTTACGCGGTCTCAATACCAGCGATGCGTTATCCCAAAAATAATATCCGTCGCAATAGCTCGAGTCTTCGGTCGTCACAAGTCTCCCTTTCTAGTTCTCTCTCTCTCTCTCTCTTTTTTTCTTTCTCTCTCGCTCTTGCCGTACTCGATCTCCTTTCTCCGTGAACAACGGAAGCGGGGATTTTTCAAGATGATGGGGTCCTTCCCCTCCCCAGATGTTTGACATCGCCGGCGCTTTATTATCAGCGGCTAGCAAGAGAGAGGGAGAGAGAGAGAGAGAAAGAGAGAGAGAGAGAGAGAGAGAGAGAGAGAGAGAGAGAAGAGGAGAGGAGGAGACCCTTTTATATTCGATCCCTCGTGCGTTGGCGCGCGCACTGGAGCAGTCGAGCTTTTTCCGACTCTCCACGGCCTCTCTGGCGCGCGCTGAGCTACAGGCGCGCGGCCGCTGCACCGACTTTTCCTAAACAAATATCGCGACTATTTTTACCTATGCGACTGTCATCTACTTTCTCTCTCTCTCTCTTCTTTCCCGTTTCCGCGAGGGTTGTACGTGCTCGCGCGAGTCAATACTCGACCGGAGATAAAGTGGATGTTCGTCTCTGTATTGGAAAATGAAAATGTACCCGCGTTCAATAATTACGCTTTTTTTTCTTTACTTTTAACTTGGTGCTTGAACTTTCAAAATGTGGAAGAGTAAACAACCACTCGAAGCGAGGGATAACTCAGCCAATCGAGCTTCGAGTTTTTCTGAAAAAGAGTGATTTTTTACTCCACTAGAGGGATTTTTTGAATGAGAAAGATATAGGTAATTGAAAAAATAACCCGCTTAAAATATTATTAGCTTTTGAGATGGTACTTTTAAGTCGTTATTACTAGAACACTATTTCAAAGTGGGGTCAGTTTGCAAATTACAAGCATTTCCTCATTATTATAACAGCTTAATTTAAAAGTTCTTGTATTTGTAAGCTGCAGAATATGTTTTAATAAATTATTTTTATAATTAAAGTCATTATTGGAAAATGAACTCCTGTATCTATAGAAAGAACGCATTTATTTCAGCGACGTATCAATGTTGCGATAACGAGGAAAATGTGTTTTTACGAGAAAAAAAAATGGCCTTTAAAAAATTATAAGCAAAAACATGACGTAACGTACCAATCGTAATTCAAGATGACATTTATATGCACCCGCTGCGGTAAAATTACGAAAAAGAGTCGAGAAAGAATTTCGTTTTTATGCTATCGACGATGCGAGTGCTCGAAATAAAAAAGTGAGCGTGCCCGGTTCTTCCAAAACCGGGAATAAAAGAAGAGAGCAAAAGCGCGGGGGGCAAAAAGAGGGCCTCGTCTCGCGCATACAATTATCTTGGCGAAGATAGCGCGACCGGCTCGGTTTTACCCACGCGCGCGCGCGAGTGAATGGACGGCTCGTTTGGTAGCCTCGCGCGAAAAAAAGGCCGGGACGACGACGACTTTCGAGCGACGCCGCTAAACGTCAAGAAAACGTCGGGCTTTTTATTTTCACTTATAAAATAGAATCGCGAGACTCCGACGCTCCTTTATTCTCGACCCGAAGCGTGATACGGTTCGTTGGGTGCATGCAACCCGCGGCGATGCTTCAGTGTGTACGCGCTCGTCTAGTACGCGTGTGCGCGGCTTTTCGGCCACCTCTCTTTTTTTTCTCTCTCTCTCTCCGCCGGCGACGAGAAACGAGATTTGGCGTAAAAAGGCTCAGCGAGTCCTAATGAAAGAGGCGCGCTGTGGTAATTAGATGTGGTCTCGTTACGGAAGTCGTTAATTTCATTTTTGCGCTGATGCAAAAGCTGAAGAATTGTACGGAGCGTGTAACTAAATATCATTTTGTAACATGGGGATTTTTGTCGAATAACACCGGATTTATTATTAGAGTGACGCTAAATAACCGCAAACTCTCTCTCCGATATCGCGAATATGATATTAATGGAAATATAATACCGATACGCGTTGAAGGGGGATATGGCATCTTATTATTACGTTGCTCTTGGAGTATTAAACATTCCGCTTTTTTTTTTCTGAAATTAATTTGTGGTTTCATATTGTGAAAAAATAGTGATTTAATGAAGTTATTTGCTGAAAAAAATAATTTTTTATCAGTGGGCTCTTATTTTTTCGTGTAAATAACACGTTTATTGGGTGGGTTATTGATTTGAGAATTAAATTTTTTTTATCAAATGCATATAAAGTTTAAAAATCATAAAAAAAAAGCAATGAATTTATTTTTTACTCGTTTTATTTATTTACTCCTACCTATTTGTACATACTTTGAATAATATATTTAAAAAAAAATCTATGTATATTTAACAATTATTAATGAATTCACGCACAAAATTTATTTATATAATAAAATGCATTTCCTGCCTTATACAAATAAAAAAGCAAAAGCAAGAAATAATATCTGGGATTCAAATTTAAATGCACACGAGATAACTTCAAATTATCTTAAATAAATATCGGATTTATTTCATAAAAATGTGATATTTTGCGCCTTCTTTTTTCTTTACGGAGAATTTACGATGAAACAATTTTTTATCTGTTAATATTTGCAGCTATTAGAAATATTGATTACACTTTTGCGAAAACAATCCATCCATCCATTTTGCGTACTCGCGGCAGTGCAGATTTGCAGGTGTACACGTTTAAACACAATAATCACGATAATAAGGTTGAAAATCGTTGGAAATTACGAAAATCGCTGGAGTGTATCTCTCGTATCTCCGCGTCACGCAATCGAATAGTCTCGAGACCGAGCGGGAATCTCCCGGCTCCCGGTGCAATTTCACTTCGGTGCTCAATTACGCTCGTAAGAGACTGCGGCCGAGGGAGGTGGGGGGACGCGCGACGCATCTTCGACTCGTCGGAAGAACAAAAGCGAGTAACAAGTGGCGGGGCGGGGGGGGGCATGAATAACCGCTCGAATTAGACGGCGGGGGCATCCGTCCCTTCCCACGTCCTTCCTGGAACTTTCCAGAGCGGCCGATCGCCGATGATGCAGCCGCGCGAGGAGGGGATCCCTCGTGCACTGTGCGCCGCGCACTTTCACTGCCTATTGCCCGCGCGACCTGTTGTCCCCCCCGCGGGGGAGCCCGCGCTCCGGGATCTCGATGCCCGCAGCTTTCAAAATAGAACGATCGGCGCGAGTGACATCCGGGCCCGCGGACACTTTGCGCCGGAGATGTTTTTTTATTCGCCGCTCGCAGCACGGACATTTCTAGTTTGAATAGTATAGATGTCGAGGGAGGGAAGAGGTTTTCAGAGTTTCTGGCAAACCAGATTTTGCCAAGTGAAGTGAATGCACGCTTTTAAAGAAGTAAAGTAGAACGACTGTAAAGTGCTTTTACATGCATACTTTAAGACCTTAAAACTTTTTCCAAATTATGTTTTCACGTTCTAATATGCATCTTGAAAACAAATTTAATTCAACTAAGAGAGAAACTTCATAATTATTACTTGAAAAATATTTTATGAGTAATTCATTATTATTTTTCTCTCGTATCGATAGACCATCAGATGATACGAATTATTATTTATATTAACAATAATTTTCAAGTAGTGTATAACAATTTTAATATATTTTGTCCATTAAATTTCAAAAATATATGTACGCTTATTTGTACACAATCGCTTTTACACTCTTGTACAGAATCTCATTAATTTTATTTTGATTGAAGTAGCAATTAAATATTTACCTATAGAAACGTATGATTACACTCCAATTTGCTCTCATTGACAAACACTCTTACAAAAAAGGGATGGAAGTTGCATATTATGTGCGCAAAACAGCTTATAGAACATTTGAAGAAGAAAGAGCAATTAAACCATTTATCGGAGAAAACCGTATCGGACTAAAAAGTCCTTATTATTAATGCCCCATTAAAGAAACTGTCTCTCCATCGTTTTGAAACACGAAATTCCCGTTTAATTTCCGCTCGCGTTTTATCTGCTTCGCCATTGGACGTATCGCTCGGCGTGCGCGCGAGTGCGCGCCTCATTTCAGTGATTACGACGGATAAAAAAAAGAAGTACGAGAGAAAGAAACCCTTTGACGCAGCCGATGCTCACGATGGGGCACTTCAAAGCGACGGAGGGTTCGTCGACTACTTCAAATAATCGTCATTCTTTGTGATTTTTCAGGCGTGACGCCGGCTCTCTTCGTCCGACCAAAGAGAAAAATTGAAAAATTCGCCTGTCTTTTGCGTCGCCGCCCGATCGTTAGTATCTATATACAATTGCATAAACAACACACCATTCGGCCGATTGGCGTGACGACGACGTGACGTAATTTTTTTTTTTGGCGAATTTTAATCTCGCGAGCTCCAAAACGAGGGGTATGGGATAAATATAAAATACGTGATGAGGCCACGGAAGATGCATTGGTGTTTATTTCGCGACAAATTTTGCGAACCGACGAATAGGCTAAACAAAGATTGGATACAAAATTATTGTGCACGAGTCAGCTACTTGAAAGTCACACGCTCTTGAAATTCAAGGCGTTACAATGACACCTAAGCATTCACACGTATTGCCTTCTATTCCAGCTTTAGATGAGTAATTGAATTCAAATATTTTGTTATTCAAAATTGCAGTAAAAGGTCAGTTGAAAAAGCGCACTATTTCTGGTAGCTAACTTATAGTTATATTTTTATGAGTCGTTGATCCTATGATACATAATTATTGAGTGCCTAAAAATAGATCATTCGCAATGATAATAATGAGATAATAGCACTTTGTAAATAACAGATATGCATTATTGAATGCCAATTTCCATCACAGCTGTATAATTATGAAAGGAATGGAAGGGACTATTTATAGATATAAAATGGTCTTTCTTTCATACCTATATTTATTTTATTTTAACTTAATGTCCAGATACTAATACCTTATTACACAAAAGACTCGTAAAGTTTCATTTTTATATACCATTAATTTGTAATTATTTATAATTATTAATTGCCCGATCGCTACCATTTGGTACAAGGCTACTTTTTTTCTTCAAGTATCATTGATAATGATTTCCTGCAAGGAGATACTTCCAAGTTGACATTCTTGAAATATATACACATTGACCGGACGCTCTAGAAGCTGACGCCCGAAAATAGCGAAACTCGAGGAGACGCTGCTACTCCTCCGCATGCCACTTCTGTTCTGTGAAGCAGCTGAGATAATAGAACGTGGACTTCGACAAAGCGTTAATTACTTCGTGAAAGATGGTCTTTATTTGTTCGCGCCGTATAATTTTCCTCGGGTCCTCGTTTATAAACTGCAAAGTAACATTTCATGGTTCTCGACTTCAGGGCAAGTATAATGTTTTTGTCAAATTGCCTGAAATAATAAAGATACAAGTTACTTAGGAAATTTGAAAAGAAATATTTTAATTTACTCTAACAATCGAATAATGGTACATAAACTGTGTACGAAAATAGTAATAACTTTTTTATTAATGTTCATATTACTTGATCTAAATATTATGCAGAAGAATCGTAAACGAATGATCAATTCTCTAATTCATGGAAATGGAGAAAAGTCGTTAATCATTTACATTCGATACATAATTAAAAACTTTATTTATAACTTATTTAGTGTTCAAATTTGATTAATATATAAACCTTTTCAATTTTCCACAAATTACCCACCAAGCAACGAAATTCCTCTAAGCATATTTTTACGCACGGCAACGAATCCACCACCCTATCTCCCAAAATCTTTGAATAGACCAAGGTAATTAAATGAAGCCCGGCCGCAATTTAAGCCCAATCGATAGCGGTATATTAAAACAAAGTGCGCGGCATCTCCGACAGCGCACCGGGGAAAAGTAGGCTCCGTGTGCCGTTAACACAATAAAACGGCGATTATCGCAGAACAATGGGGGTCGTCGGGTAGGCGAGACCTACGCGCGAGCCCAACAAAGCCCATCATAATTTTCCCACTTTCGCCGTCGCGAGGGTGTGCGGACCCTCCTCTCCTCCTCGTCACCTGCAGCCGCCAGCGATGGTACACACACTCCGGGGGAGCACAATGCGCGGGCAACCCGCGCAGACTCCTCCTCTTCCGCGGAGCCCGCGTGACTCACTTTCGGCGCGCGGCTCTACCCGCGCGCACATAATGGAGCGATAAGGCAATTGACGGACGAACGCGCGGCTGCCTCTCCCGGCCGCAGATAATGCCGGCCGCGACAAAGCGCTTTGTCGTCCCGCGTGCGACACCTCTCTCTCTCTCTCTATTTTCTCGAAAAAAAAAACAGCTCGTCGTCGCTTATCTATCGCTGGGATTTACCCACTCGTGGGTGTGCGGAATCGAGAGGCTCTTTAGGCGATAAGGAGGGGTGAGCCGGCAAGAGTGTGGCCTTATATGATGTTGGGATTGTTTTTTTTTTCTCTTGCCTCTGCTTTTTTCCGGTAAATACGGGCGTGACGAATGAATTTAATTAGGCGCTCGGATGTAGGCAGGACGGCTGGAGATTTCAATTAATTAGTTTACGACGCTTTCGCTTCTTCCTCGTTTCTTCCTGCGCGACGTCGGCCGGATTGTCTGCATATAATTACAGTGCGACCTGCTCGGCGGACCTAAGGTTCTTCTCTTTGCATGATTTAGCGACGCGCTGAACGAAAATTCCTTATCTTGCTGGCTGACGGTGGCACTTCCATTTCAAAATAAATTCTGATTAAATCTTTTAGGTGGTTATTAGGAGAATCCAGTTTACCGTTCGACGAGTCCCTTTGAAGTAGTGTGATCCTTTGTCGCGTAGTTATAAATTGAAATCTCTTTTACCGCTCTTGTCAGCAGGTATTAGTACTTTAAGTTCAAAAGGAAAGCCACTCACTTTTTTCTCAGAAAAGTTTATTTTCATAATTTAGACTTCATGCGCACTTTTTAATTATGAGATTCTGCTGTAGAGTTTATGTCTAATTAAATCTCTGTAATTAATTTTCAACTAAATATAAAAAAGTAATATTCAGTCGAAATAAAAGATAATTAAAATTCATTAAAATGTTTACAGTTATTCTTAAAAATATTTGCATAACAGTATTATTTACAGAATTCAAACAAAAATGTAAATCACTTAATTTAATATTACATCAGCCAGTACTAAATGTAAATTTTTAAAATTTTTTAAAAATATAATAAATTAAATGTAATTCTACAAGCCTTGCAATAAATAAATTACTTTTATAAATAAATCTTTATTTTACATTTTTTTAATAAAGTGAAATAAAGAAGATTAGATGAAAAACGAACGGCAAGTGTATCGACCTCTCGATAAAAATCGAGTAAAGTGAGCCGTCGGTGGGGACTCGTCTCCCGTTCGGTTCCTTTCTCCTCATCAAATATCTTTCACGAAAAACAAAGTCTTCTTTGACCAGATCTTGGGCGTAAAAAATGGACCGTTTTAATAGCCGGTATCTAAACGGAGAGTGTCGATCCGTGATATCACAGTGACCGGACAGGATGTAGTCCCATCTGGTGATTATCTGTCACTTTATTACCAACGTAATGCCTTTACTCTTCGTAATTTTTATTTAAAGAAGATAACGCCTTTTTCCGCGAAATTTTTCATTACTTTTGCGCAGTTTGTAAATAAACTCGTGATTGTAATGCATAAATACATGAGAAAAGTTTTTTTTACAAAAATAGTAGATGTGATCCTGCAAAAGCAAATGCTACAAAAAATTGTCTAAAATTGTTATACTAGTGTTAGAAACGGGTTTAATAAAAAGTCAGTTTTAGCGTAAAGACATGATTTCGTGATCTCAATAATATACACGAGAACCCGACAATAATATAATCAACGAGGTGTTCGGACGAAGGCCAAGACCAATCTGCCGCACTCCGCGACAACCCCGCGGTCCGCGGGTCTGGAAAGACCGCAATCCCTTTCCGCTTTCCCAGGCTCATAAAGGCACCATTGTTTTATGGCGTTGCCTGGAAAAGGCCCGTTTCCAAAAACAAGCGTGAGTGTCGAGCGCCTTACTGTAGTTGCTTTCACTAGTACACTCGAAAAACCCCTTTTTCGACACGCCGTGCGCAAAGATACAACTTTGCGCACGCTTTCTCAAAATCAGCTGCGTAA
>JAXIUT010000048.1:16797129-16815976 GCA_035586675.1 Eurytoma californica | reverse complement strand
CTCGAAAAACCCCTTTTTCGACACGCCGTGCGCAAAGATACAACTTTGCGCACGCTTTCTCAAAATCAGCTGCGTAAAATCGTGCCTTGCACATGTTGTATCGAAAAATATAGTTCGGTACATGAGCGAGGAGGTGATATTAGCCTCGTATGACCTTTTCGCACTCGTTTTGCTCGTGCGCAAACGTCATACGAGGCTAAAAATCACATTCACGCACATGTATCGAAATGTACTATTCTCGAAATCAATCATAACGTCGTTATAAAAACTGTGCTTTCTCGCGTAATATAAAATAAACTTGTTAAAGTAAACAAAATTGTTAAAAGTTAATTAAAAAAAAACAAAATAATTGAAACGAAATGTGTCACGTAATTTAATAACTTTGTCTAATTCCAGGTCAACGCTTTAAACGACTCGCATCAGCAGTTGATGGTCCACTGGGTGGGCGAGGGCTCGGACGTGATAATATGCCTGGCTCGTGACAGCAACCCGGTCCATCGTTACGTGCCGACGACGCTGCCGTCGGTGCCGGTCAGTCCCAGCGCCGTCTACATCAGCTACGACTATGGCGACAGTTTCGTCAACAAAACCGAGAACTTCAGGGTGTCCAGTGATCCCAGCGCTAAATACGCCACCCTCGACAAATTCTACAATCACCCGACGCACAACAATCTCGTACGTATACGGACACTGCGTCGTAGAGACGTTCACCGGATTGAAGTATAAACTTTTTAGGAAATTTTTTGGAGGAAATCGTCTAACGTTTCATGTAAAATTATCTACAAAATATTACGGTAGTACAGTGATTAATATTACAACGATTTATTGACTGCTTTCGTGGAAAAAAGATCTCCGGTTTTTTTTGTAAAATTTATTATCTACATAAGAAATGTTAGGTCAGAAAATGAATGTACTAACTTTAATTTAAATTACAGTAATTTTATCTAAGCGATTTATCTCCTTTTATAAGTATTATTTATTAGGCACTATTAGTTTCTTAGAACCTTTTGTTTTTGATAGTTTCAACCGATAAGGGTTAAAGGTAAAAAACTGAAGGAAGCAATAGAAATTGTTCGGTTATATTAAATTAATTATTAAAAACGATTCCTTGCACGTTGAAATGAGACGAATAAGGAACAAAAAAATGTATAGAATTTTTATTTTTCTTTTAAAATAACTTGTACGTTTTCGATCTACTAAAATTTTGCTTTTCAATTTTTCTCCTAAATAAAGTACTCCTTATTTAATGCGTGTTCTTATTTAAACAATGAAACGTTAGATAATAACAGTATAAGAATTCTTTTTAAAAAGTCTATACATTCGATGAACGTTAAAGCGACTTTATCGAGTTGCCATTGGAGCAGACTAGTTTAACGGGAGCGATCACGTCCCAATTTGTTTTTCAGTGCGTCTTCGCTGACAGTGCGAACAAGTTGATATTCATAACGACCAATCATGGCCGGGACATCATGCGGTACAAGCTCGACTTTACCCCGAGCGAAGTTGCCTTTTACGACAATCCCGAGGATGGCAGATCTTCCCGCGTCCTACTCGTCCTCGATAAGAGTGCCACGGATAGAAAGGTATTAGGACACGTCTAAGTATTTCTCATCGTTTCTTTTATCGTTCTGTTTTCGCTGATCGAGCGAATGAATTGTCAAAAGAGATGCTTTGTTCAATTTATATTTTAAGCCATGCAATCGTAAATGTTTATGTGAATGTTAGAGAGCAATTTATTTTTAAAAGTCATAACAATTTTTTAATTTTAATCTTAAATGGGTCTACATAAGATGTGTTAACTTTTCATTGCATCGCAATTCGCTGCTCGACTGAAACATTGCTACAATCTTTTAAAAATTCATTAAAGTAGAACTATTGCGGAGAAATGGTCTTTTTATAATCATGTTAAAAACATTACATGAAACATTATATTATTTGTTACTGAATAATTTATAAATTCAACCATTGAATGAACCATGAATTTTTAATGAATTGTTATTAGCTTTGATGAAAGCTAGATGAATTATAAAAGATTTTTAATGGCTGGTAAATAATTCATTACTCCTTTCCGTTCTTTAAAAGCCAAGTTTCAATCTTCTTTAATTAAAATGACTGTCACAGTTTCACTATGAAAAGGGATTGTTTTTTTAATAAGTAAAGGATTTGACAATTTTAAGCGATTTGAATACGCAATCAAGATCTTTTCATTTAGAGATTTACGGATTTATAAAAATGTTACTCTTTTGTGTAGTTCACTATAGATAATGTATAATGTTTTCTGTCAAACAGCTCTACATAACGAGGGATCGCGGCTTCTCGTGGGAAATGGTGCACGAGTACGTAAAGGCTTTTTTTTGGACGAACAGCAGGCCAAAGTCGTTGCTTATCGAGCGGTCCGAGCCCTCCGGTCGGAACACTGTCATCGACCTCGGACCCCACGCCGAGAATTGGTCTAGGCGCAACTACACCGAAGTGATCAGCGACATCGAGGACTTCCAAATCCGCGGCGACTACATGTTCGCCACCAAAAAGGTGCGTGCACGCTTAGGGGCCTCATTAATATTTCCGATGTGACGCGCGCCTTTACGCTTTTCGGAATGTCAATTTTTCAAGCGGAAAATCGCATCTGTTATAAATATTTATCGAATCAACGGGCAAGAGTTTCGACGGTTAATATTAAACTTAAGAGGGATATTTTGATACGAATGAAAGTTTGATTGTTCGATTGCAGTAATCCCTACGAGACAGTCGATTTGAATTATTCATTTTGTACGAGCTGCAGTATTAAAATAAAGTATTGTAGGTTGTATTCATTATGGATAACAATGTGTCATATAATGGAAAGCCTTTTTTTTATTTATTTACACAAAGATATTTTTATAAAAACTTTTATGCTTAATTTTAGTATCGAAATTTGTTTGTACTAATTTTATTAAAAATAATCATTATTTTGCAGCCTAAAAATAACAGTTCTCAACAAGGTTTGGAACTTTACGTGTCGTACAAGAATCAGCCGTTTGTGTTGGCGCATTTTGACACAGATCTCAGCTGCAGGGATTACCACATTGCCGACGTGTCGTACGATCGAATTTTCGTATCCGTCTCTCATACTGAGACGCTGGTAAATCTGTACGTATCCGAAATAGTCGACCTGCGCGGGGCGAAGTTCATCTTGTCGCTTTCCAATATTCTGACATTCTTCCCGAATAACACCTGGAAAGACAGTTGGCTAAAGTAAGTAGAAATCGTTTTGCAGAATTGATTTAATTTAATTTTATTTTATTTTATTTTAAGAATGTATGGGCTTCCGCCCATTTACAATTGAATAGTAGAAAAATATACGTGTTCGCACAGATCGCAAGGTTTTTTAAATACTTTAAATTTAAATTTAAATTTAAATTTTTAAATAATTGTTCCAATATTTATAAATGTGAAACACTTTTTTTACGACAATATTTTTCCAATAAAATAATAAATTAATGGAATACAAAATATTTTATTTTAAAAGCTCGTTGGAATCATTCTTGATAAATTAGCCAGATATTTTTTTTGACAAATTTTAAATTAAATAAAAAATTAAAATTACAGTGATGCGACCGATGAAGCCTTCACAGAATTATACAAAGTTGAAGGTATGCGAGGCATCTACATCGCGTCTCAAGTCCAGGGTACTCCGAAGCTGAACTCGATCGGGCCAGAGCACCTGCTGTCACTCATTACTTACGATCACGGTGTAACGTGGAACCGCATTAAAGCACCAGAGACTAACCACAAGGGCTTCTACAGCCAATGCCACCCAGACACATGCTCGCTACATCTCAGTCAGAAATTCAGTCAGCTCTATCCGGTATCGCGGGCGGCTTCGATTATGAGCTCTAAATCAGCGCCTGGTATCATTATGGCGACAGGTGTTATCGGCACGAGCTTGAAGGGTCATCCAGCGTTGTACGTGTCACGCGACGCCGGTCTTACCTGGAAGCAGGTGCTCCAAGAATATTACTTCTTCAACATGGGCGATCATGGCGGAGTTCTTGTCGCTGTTAAATACTTCAAAACGCGCGGTGAGACCCGCGACATTTCTTATTCGATCGACGAGGGCGAGACATGGCAAACCCTCGAGTTCAACGAGAAGATGCTTAGGGTTTATGGTCTCATGACTGAGCCTGGGGAGAACACCACAGTATTCACTATGTTCGGCTCTGGTAGTGGTCAGCACCAGTGGCTTATCATAAAGGTCGACCTAAAGAAGGTCTTCGCCAGAAATTGTACTGACGATGACTTCAAATTCTGGTCACCAGCTTCAACAACGGTGAGTTTATTTACTTATTTATTTTAGTAATTTAGAGTAATTAATATTTTTATTAGTTTTCCTTTCATTTGTTTTACAATATCCAATTTTTTGCCGAGTTAAAACAGTTTATTTGAAAAACACTAAATTTGTAGGAGGTGTCTCCAACTTGCGTATTGGGTCGCAGAGAAACCTACAAGCGTCGAAGTGCCAGAGCGAACTGCTATACGGGTCAGAACTTTGACCGACCTGTTAAGACTGAAATTTGCCCTTGTGATGCCATTGATTATCAGTGCGACTTTGGTTTCGTGCGACAAACTAAGAGTCAGTGGCCCACGTACTCTTGCATTAGAAATAAATCACTAGCGGAATACGATCCTTACCAAGTACCACCTAGCTGTGCCCCCGGAAAATTCTACAACAGAACTAAGGGCTATTTCAAAATACCGAATGATGATTGCGTAGGCGGTCGAGCAAAAATGTTTGAACCCGATCAGGTACGGATAATTTATTTAAGAATTTAATGTGAACTTCAATTTTATTAGTAACAAAGTTTTAATACTCATGAGTCCATAATTACGTTTTAATATATAAAAATAGCAGATCTTAATATTGATATTTAATTTTAACAATTTAGATTCCATGCCCCATGGAGGAATTGCCAGAATTCTTACTGGTAGCTCAACGTGAACGTATATCACGCATTGACTTGAAGGATCAAAAACTGGAAGTGCTTCCGGTAAATGACCTGAAGAATGTGATTGCCATCGAGTTTGATATGAAAAACAATTGCTTGTATTGGGCAGATATAGTCAATGATACGATTGGCCGTCAGTGCTTTAAGGATGGAACTAGTTATCCCGAGATTCTTGTAGAAACCGATCTCAGCTCCATCGAGGGTATGGCTATCGATTGGGTTTCAAACGTTCTGTACTTTGTTGATGGCGTACGCATGAGAATTCAGATAATCAGAACTGACTTATCATCTATGGGTCGTATGAGAAGAACTATTCTTGGATCAAATAATGTTCAGAAACCTAGAGGCATCGCCGTACATCCTATGATGGGATACATGTTCTGGACCGACTGGGCGCCTGGAAATGCATCGGTTAACCGAGCTAACTTGGATGGAACCAACATCAAACAGCTTTTCCATACTAGAGTCGAATGGCCAAACGGTTAGTATGCATAGCCAATCTTTATATTTCAAAACAACGTTGAGATTTTGAAACATGATACTTTAGTACTATATACAAACAATTGATGATTTAAAATAAAATTATTTAGTGATTTTTATCAATATTTCGAAAAATAAAATTAAGTGAAATTAAATTATAACTAATTAATTTACAGGTATTACTATCGATCACGTTGCTGAACGTATCTACTGGGTGGATGCCCGTCAAGATTACATTGGTTCCTCGGACTTCGAGGGTAATGGATTCAAGAAAATCATTCAAAATGACGAGCGAGTTTCCCATCCGTTCGCCGTCGCTGTATTCAAAGATCACATGTACTGGGACGACTGGAAGCAATCGATGATTTTCGTAGCCGACAAAGATCACGGTTTCGGTGTGACCCCTATCATCGGTCAATTCGCCGGTCTTATGGATTTGAAAGTGTTCGCACATAGCGTACAATCCGGAACGAACAAGTGCGCCAACAACACACAGTGCTCGCACATTTGTCTGGGTGCGCCAAACGATAGCTTTGTCTGTCTCTGCCCCGATGGCATGGTGATGCAAAACGGCGTTTGCATGTGTCCGGGAGGCGTAAAACCTTATGCAAACTCAACCTGCCCACGCGTCGCTAACAGCTGCGCATCTAACCAATTCTCTTGTGACAGCGGCATCTGCATTCCCGAGTCCTGGAAGTGTGATGGAGATAACGATTGCGGAGATCACTCAGATGAGAATAACTGCAATAAGGTCAAGTGCCAGCCAAACACCTTTACTTGTGACGGCGAGAAATGCATTCCTAGATACTGGGTGTGCGATCTAGACCGTGATTGCAGGGATGGCAAGGATGAACTGAACTGCACCTACACCAATTGCTCTGATTCACAATTCAGGTTTGTTTTTAAATTATATATTGATTTCGATTACTATTGAATAGTATAGTCATATTAGAACTTTGAAATAAAAATAAAAACTTAATACTCACGATTACTAAATTGTTATGTATAATTTTAAATAATTCTATCATTGTTAATACAATTAATGTTATTGGATTTAGGTGTGAAAACGGTCGTTGCATATCACTTCGTTGGGTATGCGATGGCGAGGACGACTGTCGTGACGGTTCAGACGAAAAGAACTGCACTTCCGCTCTGCCTCCAAGCACATGTAAGGCCGATGAGATGTCATGTAAATCTGATAACAACTGCGTACCGAAGGCATGGAAATGTGACGGTGAAACTGATTGCGAAGACGGTTCTGATGAAGAGGATTGTACAAGCGTTGAATGCGAGGTACCATTGCTAGCACTATTTACTCTTCGTTTATCTAAATAAGCTAAATAAAAATAATTTCTCTAAATAAAATTTTATTATACTAGGTATGGCAGTTTGATTGCAATGCTTCCGACAAATGGCATCGTTGTATCTACAAGTCATGGGTTTGTGATGGTGACATGGACTGTCCGAATGGCTCTGATGAGGCACACTGCAATTCGTCAGATACGCACCCACCAACAATAACACCTCCACTGCTACCAACAAACTCGTGCAATGATTGGATGTACATGTGCAGGAATAAAAAGTGCGTGCCCTATTGGTGGAAATGTGACAGCGTTGACGATTGCGGCGACGATTCAGATGAAATGGGCTGCGGCTTCCCTGAGATGCCCATGACAACTAGTGCACCTACTGAACAACATCCCCACGTCTGCCGCGACTTCCAATTCCAATGTTTCAATGGTGAATGCATCGAGACTGCTTGGATGTGTGATGGATCTAATGACTGCCCTAACGGCGAGGACGAACTTTATTGCAGTGGAATGTTTGTGTTAGTATAAATTTAAATTTATTCTGATAAAACCACATTTCTATCGTCATATCCAAAAATTAATACAGTATTTAATGGTTAATTAATTATCATAGATGCAAAGAAGATCAATTCAAGTGCTTCATTGATGGCTCGTGTGTACCTTTGACTAATGTTTGCAATGGACTCGCGGAGTGCCCGGATGGAAGTGACGAAAGAGGATGCGATCATCACCACCCAAGTCCACCACCAACTACTTCTTGCCACACCGGTTACTTCCCTTGCGATGAGACAAGATGTTTCCCTCTGTCAGCTTATTGCAACGGAAAGCAGGATTGTTACGATGGTTTTGACGAAAGCAACTGTGAAAAAAATAATACAAGAGTTTACCAGGTAAATTAACCTGTCCAAAAACAAATTTTTTATTTTTATATCATTTTTGTCTAATTGTAATTGTAAATTTAAGGTTCTCAACATTGGCGTAGACGAACGCTCTACCAATGCTACTAGTCTTTATCTGTTCTGGTGGATGCCAATTCCGAACAACGTTACCTTCGAATTCTTACCGTCTATTGCTTTAGCGGATCCTAGCTCAACGTGGACTAATGCTAGTAGGTGGATCGAAGATACCGAATACCAGTTCAGCAAGCTCGAGCCTTATACTCGATACAACTTGACGGTTTACGTTAAAATAAAGGGTCAACCAACAATATTCCCTCCTGCACGGTACGCGAAATGTTTATTACTTCATCTTCATACGAACTTTAATAAGTAGTATTGGTTAAATTAATTATTGCGAATATTTTAGGTACATGGTTGTAATGACTGGTGAGGGAGTTCCAACTCCTCCGTGGAATGTTACTGCAGTCCAGAGAAATGGTACTCGTATCGAAATCTCATGGCAACCACCTATGCATCCTAATGGTTTGGTAACTGGTTACGACGTTTTCATGACACCTCCGATACCTCCAGCACCAGTGCATCCTCCACAACAGAAAACTTCCGTCGTCATCGACGAGTCTTTCGAAGCAGGTAATGACTATAACAAATATTAACGTTATGGAAACATAGTGGCTATAATTATTTTTTAATTAATATAAATTTGTCAAATCTAGGTAAAAATTACTCGTTCTGGGTGATTGCTAAAAATAAGGAGCATGAATCAGATTCTTCGAATGTTGCTACTATAACATTCGATGGTTCGGCGAACATTGATACCATTGAAGATCTGAAAGTAATTGATAAGACCAATCATTCGGTCACTTTGAGCTGGAATAAAATTGACTCTGCCGACGGCTACAATATCACCCCGCGCGGACCGATGTCTTATCCTACTATTGATACTCAGACGACCAAACAGAACACCTTCACTGTTGATGGTCTTGCTCCAGGCACCAGATATACGTTCGAGGTTAGCGCTACTAAGAAGAATTACGTAGGCAAGCCGAGCTCGATTACTGGAATGACTAAAGATCAGCCTTTGCCATCAATGACTATTCTTGAACCCCATCTCCTTAAGTCTCATGGCACTACCGTGAAACTAAGCTGGGATCCACCAAAAGGAATCCGCAAGATTAAGTGGCAGTATGCTGTGCATTACGCCCTGAACATGCAAGCTCTTTACAAGGGTTAGTAAAATAATTCTAATAATAATAAAAAAAAAATAATAAATATATTTTTTAAATATAAAATATTGAAATTTCAGCTCCCAAATTCCTCACCACGAATTTGACTGTGACCATTCGCGATCTCGAGGCTTGCGAATCCTACATCTTTGCAGTTGGAGTGAGGGGTGAGTACGGTGCCGGTCCTTTGAGTCAACCTGTCACAGTTGCTACGCACTTCAACCCCAGAGCTCCTCCCAAGAGGCTTCGCGTAGGCAGAGCTGAAAAAGCTGATACAATGATCGTTTCTTGGAGTCCAAGTTGCCCTACGATTGACGAACCTATCGGTTACACCGTAAGTGTTTTAGCAAAAATAAAAATTTAATTGGAAAGGAAGTTGAGTAAAATATTTTTTCACCTTTATAGCTGACTGTTACCGAACTGACGTTGAACAATACGTCCGTCTTCACCCTGCCGCCTACAAACGAGACCGCCTTGAAGCATCAATTCCGCAACATCAAGTACGGTGGATGTTACAATATCAGCTTAGCGACTGATGTGCCGGGCGCGATCCCCAGTCAATGGGTGATTTACAACGCACCACCCATTTTGCCACCGCATCAACTGAGCGTAATGTACCAGGAGGGCACTTACCTTATTTACTGGCAAGAACGACAGCTGCCTGAGAGCATCGCCAAAACGACCAAGTTCCACTACGAAATTCTTGTAAACGAGGGCGAGAACACGGTTAACGAGACCACAGCTTCCGTATTCATCGCTAAACAACCGCCATTCATTTTCCAAAACGCCAAGACTGGTGTTATCTACTCCTTTGCCGTCAGACTTATCACGGAAGAGGGTTACAGGAGTATTCAGAGTGAAGTATTCAGTACTCGCCAATCGCAGTGTAAGTTTTACTTAAGTTCGTTTCTCACAATAAATTGATATATTTAGTTAAATAAAGGGTAGATGAGTAATAGTTGCTTAAGGTACCGTTGATTCATCTGACCATATTATCTTTTACTTTATTCTCTTTCATTTAACAATATTTCTTTTAATATAGCAGCATGGCAAGCGCCAATGAACACATCAAGCATTCTATCCCTTGCCATCCCAATCTGTCTCGTTGTGATAGCGCTGGGGGCAGCTCTTGCGTACTTCGTCATTCGACATCGAAGATTGTCCAACAGTTTCACGCAATTTGCCAACAGTCATTACGACACGAGACGAGGTCAAGCTACATTCCCCGGAACAGCTGATGCCGGACTAGGTAAATATTGTTCTTTCATTAATTTTTATTTATGTCACATTTATTTACTTTTACGGAAAGTACGCAGTCATTACTGTATTAAATCCTTCTTTGCATTGCATTTTAGGAGAGGAGGAGGACAGCCCTGTGATTCGTGGCTTCTCTGATGATGAGCCGCTGGTTATAGCGTAAGCGAGCTTTACGTGTAGTACGTAACATTCTAATCGAGTACGAAATTACGATTACGCATAGAATTTTCATTGAGGCGCGAGAAAAGAACGGAAAATATAAGATCATTTTGTGTAAGTTGCTCGATGTGCATAAACCTTCACATATGCGTAATTTTCTAGTCGTAGTGCGTCGATGACTGGCCCAATGCCTAAAGAATGTGTGACGGTTTCCTGACAAATAATGCGCCATTTTACATTAATTAATACGGAGAGAAAATGTAAATGTGGAATGAAATGAATTTTCGGCGCCACTTGCCAAAATCGATACAATAAGAGCATAAAGTCATTTAACTAAAAATGATAATTAAGTCAGAGATCGTCAGCTTTTTTATCTTCAATTACATTATTTATGCCATTATGCATTGAACTTTTTTTACGATATTTAGTATAATTTTTATACTGAATTTTAATGAATTTATATAAAATTGCAAAAAAATTAAGCGTAGTTTAAGTTTTACGCGAACTGTATTCCGTGCAACAGAATAAATTGTATGGCCCTAAATTTGTTTTTTTTTTAAAGGAATAAAAAATGTTTACACGAAAAGTTGCCGATCTTTGTAATAATATAAATGTATAATTGATATTGGAGCCCTACTTGGTGCTTCTTGACAGGAGATATTAAGGATGCCATAATTATAATGTACGTAAAAGCGTATATGTTGGATAATTTTTAGCTTATTAACTATTAAGGCCTTCCGCCTTCGCCTATTTTCCCTCTCCTTAGTTTCCAATCTGGAAGAGTATTTCAACATTTTATTTTTAATTTAATTGACTTTCGAATTTTTCGCTGCGCCGAGCTTTGTACACATCAAGCTAAATAATTGAAATAAAGTATATTTATATTTCTAATAACGACAAAAGAAATATTACAAAAATGTTTATTATCGCTTCTATCTTTTCCATTTGTTTTTAATAAAACATATGTACCTGTTCTTAAATATACGTGCAATGCACGTCGAGCCAATGTTATAAACTCGAGGATTGTTCTGTCATCGTCAGTTGTTTTTTCAAATTATTAGTATATATTCTTTTTTGTCTTTTCGTGTAATCTTATTTTAGAACTGAGCAAGAAAGTCGTATCAAGCATTTTTTCTCAATTGATTTGCTCTCTCTTCCTAATTGAACTTATTTTTTCTCTGTAAAACCAGCCAGTAACAATATTTATTCAACAAATAATTATTCTGTATTATAACTCGTATAAAAACACTTTCTTCAAAATGTGAAATTGTAATTCCTTACCTTATAGTAATATTTATATACTAATCGCCAAATTACACTTAATATCATATTTGACTGAGTATAATGCGAAGACAAATTTATGTATAAGTAAGAAAATTCTTCGTTTTCGTAAAAGATCTATTGGATATTGTTGCGTAAAATTGATGTTTTTGTATGTGATTTTTTATTACTTTTTTAAAATTGAGTCCGATGTGTATTAATCGAA
Organism: Eurytoma californica; assembly: GCA_035586675.1. Lineage (NCBI taxonomy): Eukaryota > Metazoa > Arthropoda > Insecta > Hymenoptera > Eurytomidae > Eurytoma > Eurytoma californica. The sequence continues at coordinate 16,804,177 of JAXIUT010000048.1, read as the reverse complement.
GGTACTTTACGCTTGTAACAAAGTCAACGAAAGACAGGTCGATTCGTTGTGTAAAAATTCCATTGTTTATTCATGGAAATTGTAAAAAAACAAATAAAACTGTCCATCATGAAAAACTTCAATAAGCTTTTTACAAAAAAAGAAAAGAAAATTATATAAAACAGTTCGCTACGTTGAGAAAAAGTAGCTTTTTTATACGTCTGCAACATATTATTAATCGCTATGGTGATCAGAAAGACTGATAATTTTTTTTTTAAATTGCGTCTACTTATGAAAATTTGTGACGATGAAACACAAGGCCCGAGATGATTATATAAATTGTATTAAAGCATGACTTTAGATAATTCAAAAAGAAAACGTTAAAATATTGAAGAAAAATATGCATATGATAATGTTCAAAACTGAGCGCCACCGCCGGTTTGGCAAGTTTCGTAATCTATTTCATGCCTTTGAATTTTGTAAAAGTTATTTACGAAATTGTTGAGATGCGCTTAACAGTATATAACATGCCAATTTGCTGAATTGTATAGCAACAATGAAAAATGAAAATGAAAAAAGACATTATAGGGGTATTTAAAAACATATTCTTTCCGCTGTAATGCGAGCTCAGTTTTGCGAAAGGAAAACACTGTACAATGGCGATTAAATATATATTTGCAAAATTTCCGAAGGATGGGTCTTCGGGGAATCATATATATTATTATCAATTGAAATAAAAATAGTACCTAAAATGTTTAAGCGTAACGAAGCTCGGAGTTGCAGAGAGCGGGAGAGAAAGATAGAGCGAAAGAAGTAAATTAAGGAGCGATTTGTCATATGGGTGATGGATGATTGGATAGGAAATTTTTCTCGATGGTGCGAAAGTGAACGAGGTCAATGAAACACCAGGCAAACCCATTTACTCATTCCGTATTACATTGATTCCTGCGGAAATTCGGTTTAAAATTTATAGATTTCTTTATACGTTAAGTAATGGATGTAAATGTTTTGATTTTTTAAATTCATTTAGTTTTTATGTTTTCTTGTAAAAGAAGAAACATTCAGTTGACTCGGATAATGAAGTCAGTTCACTTCTGTTCGTATTTGTACCCCATGGAAAGTGTCAGTTTCCTCGCGAAATTACCGTATACTTGATGACGACAAATTCGTAAGGAAACGGAATGCCAATACTGTTGTGTTACTATATAGGAAAAGAAATCGTATAAACGAATTAAAGATCTATCCTACTTGTAATTATTACGTTTCGCTCGTCGCAAGGGGAAATATGACAAGGGTAGGCGATGCGATATTGAGGAAAGCTTGGACGACGCTATATTTTATCATATGTAATGAAATGGAGGACATTATTTGTAGTTGTTATTAAGTGTACATCTTTGAGGATTATACAGCGATAACAGTGATATTGATATAATATATTTACGTGTAAATAAAGCGAGTTAAGGCACAAACATATACCGAGAGTTGTTCTTTTACTGAACACCTTCCCAGTCTATCCTTTATACTAAATTCATGTTGGGTAAGTCTAATATGAATATTCCTACTCATGTACATTAAAAAAAAAGATAAAATAATTTTTAATTGTTTATGATAAATAAAAGGAAAATTACAAGACCTTAACAAGCCATACAAAACTAAAGCTTACTTCAATCAAATTGATAAATTCTATTTTATTTATCTTAAAATTGATCATTTTATCTACTTTCTTAATAACGACTACTGTTTAATGTGATTATTTACTAATTTCTTAAAAATTCTTCAAGTTTAATGCATTGAACTGCATCATAGGATGACAAAGAGTGTCTGTCAAAGGAGAATTCAACGAAGGAGTCACTGATGCCAAAGAATTTTTTCAAATTGGTGATATAGCTAAATATAATTTTTATACATTAATAGGATACGAAAAAAAAATCTTCCTCACAATTGCATCTTCACCCCGCATTTCAATTAAACTCAATTTATCCTGCACCGGCGGCGACGAGGTTTCCCAGAAAAAGCCGCATTTTTTTTAAGGGCACTCTGGAAAAGTGTATCACCGGTAAAACCGCCTAGGAGAAAAAGTGAAGAAAGAAAGAGTTGGAAAAAAATGCGGAGCAGAATCTGGAAAGGCGCGATTCGAGAAAAGGCGGCGAGCCATTGTCTCGGCGGCGGGCCGGAAACGCGACGCGCGCGGACCCGGCCTTTTAAGCGGTGAACGCTGTTTCCGCGAAACGAGAGCCATTTCACGATCCTCATTCCCCGGGACGTGCGACGATGGGGCGGTTCACGGTTGCGCGCATCAATGCAATTGCCACCTCGCGCGGGCTGCGCGCGTGCGTCGCCTCGTTTTAAGTGAAATGTTGCCGGTTCACTGGGTCGCCATTCCCTATTATCGGCAACACAAATTTGCACGGCGTGAATTTTTTGTTTTCTTTTAAATGCTGTCTTATATCGTCAAAATTAATGTGTTGGAAAATTTACTTGGCTGTGCTTTGCTAAAGTCAGATAAACTGAAATGAAAAAATGTGAGAAGATAGAATTGTTCTAGGAAAAGAAAACAATTATTTTGGCGACAGTTGTATAAAAATTGGATAAAATTGGATAATTTTTAAAATTATAAAACTTTCTTACAGAGTTATATCGAAGGAAAATGAGTTTATAATTTTTATTTATTCACTCAATTTTGAATCAATTTTTGCAAGGGATGAAGTGTGTCTATATACATATATTATAACTGATGGATCACAAACATATTTATTGTCCCTCGTTCTTTCTGTTTATAGAATAACTCTCTTTTTTTACAATTAAATAATAAGAATAATGTTGCAATACATGGGTATAATATCGATTAACAAATTAACAAAAATAAAGTTAAGCTAAAAGGAAGCACAGAAAGACTAGACTGTTGACTAAATATGACTGATATAAAATAATATAAATAAAATATACATATAAATAAAATATTTTATTGATGGAAGAGCGTGACAAATTACATTAGGTACTCGAGTTTTAAACTAAGTGTTTCCAAATGCTTCACTTTTTATTCAAAACCTGGTTTTTCACTACCTCGCACATTATTAAAGTAATGAATTAAATTGTTTTCTAAAATGTCAATTTAGATAATAGTCAAAAGAGAAAAGAAATTATTCTTCATTTGCAAATCGTCTTCAAGATAAATGAAAAAAGAAATATAAATTAAAGATAAATGAAATATAAACGTCAGTAGAATTTCTTTTATTAGATTTAAAGAAAACAATTCCTGAAAATGAATTTTGTGTGAAATTCGAAATGGATCTCTATTGGAAATCGTCCTCCTATCAAATAACTATCCGTTTTAATTAAATCTACGAAAAATATCCGAAACATCATTTCACCGCCAGGATAAAACTAAGCGTTTTCCACGAGATACAATGCAAATTTGAAATTTCTTAATCTTCAAGATAAAACTACTCTATTTTTCCGGCAAATATAGCACGTCCCACTAGATTTCAATAAATAATGCCTACCCGGTGAATGATTTCCCCGCGTGAAGCTATCTTATCATCGCCGAGTAACACGGCTCGCCAGATGCGACCCTTCGAGTCGCCTCTCCGCAAAAAGAGTCAGTTATCTCCACGCGGACACGTCCAAGACGCCATAAATCTCGGCGCTCGCCGCGTGTAGGAAGCACCGCGGCGCGTCGCGGCGTCCCACTTATTCGCGCGTGTATGCGCGCGCGGGCCCACCGCCGTCGACGTGATGGCCCGCCGACACGAGACGATAATGGCCCAATTACGGGCGCGACCGTCCCGCTTCGCTATCGGGCCTGTACTGCCGCCCGCGCGGCGCTCGTCTCGTTAACAGCTTAAATTGCTCGCGTTTACGTCCCAGCCGACGACTCCTACGGTGCTGGCTACCGGGCCGGAGAAAATTTAGACGTTCGATGCTTTTTTTTCGCCTTGCTGTTTAGAGGGAAAGATAATGAGGGGAGGCGTGACTGGAATGGTGTTTTACAGGCAGGTTATTCGGAGGAGAGATTTCACGTTTATTCGATACTGAACGGGTGATTTACGCTAGGTGTGGAAGAAACAAAACTATGCTTGTAGATAATAATTGCGGGTTTGATTGATCACTTAATAGAAGTGAAATTACCATCGACACTTTAATGTGATAATTTTCTGTAATCTATACGGGTGCGGAAGATTAGTTATTATTTATAATTTTTAAACTGGTCGGTTGTTCAATTAAAATTGTTTATACTCATTAAAAATAAATGTATCAAACGAAAATAAGTAGTATTTGGAAAAGTAAGGAGATTCATTTTTCCCATGATGCGCACTATACTTTGCTGGGTTACCGTAATGATAGTTATATTTGATAATATCATTACATTTTATATAACATTAAAAATATAAACAAATTCTTAGCATAGTTTGCATTGTAATATTCAGATATTATCATTTCTTAATATACAATCAAGTTTGAAACATATCCCTTTTTCTTATTAATTTAATTAACTCTATAAAAGTAATAATTTATTGTTGCGGATTTCAATTTGTAATTTTTCCAAAATAAGTATAAATTTATGGTTCATTGATCAATTTTGTAACAAAATGCACTTCTGTTCTATTTCCAATTTCATCTAAATTCCAGTAGCCTCAAAGAAATTTACTACAGTAATTTTAGCAAGAAGTAGTGCACAATAGCTCGAAGATTGAACATTTTTTAAATGATTACTCTCTACTCAATATTTCATCCTACAAGTATGAATTATCCTATTAGCAAAAAAAAAAAAAACATTGAAAGCAACGACTAGGATACCTTCTACATCCCATCTTCCCATAAATCCTTCTATCAGCTATCGCTTAAATTATCAATTAAATTCGAAGGCCCCCTTAATCTGGTACTTAGTTCGCATAAGTTTCTTCGATTCGACTGTAACAGCCGCTATCCCCGCGATCTTCCCCGGCGATGCCGCGGCTCTTACGCGAAATGCAAAACAATATTAGACGCCGGTCTTTATGACTCCATCGATACGATCTCCCTTTACAAGGCGGCCCGATAAAATCTTGCTTTACGAGCGGCCCGAAGTCCCGTCCGGCACTACTCCGCGAAACTCTTTAACTGGGCGTGTTAGCGCCGTTCCTCCGGAGCTTAATTGCGAGCTCTCCGCTCTCTCGGTTTAAATTCGAGCTTCCTCTCTTTTTTTTTCCCCCCGCGGAGAGTCGACGAGGATCTGCTTAATTATAACCGCGAGTTTTGAGGAATCGCCCGCTGAGCTCATTGGGGTTAACCGAGTTTTGCGAATTCGAGCTGCCACGGGTCGAAATTTTAGCGGGCTCGTAACTAAACTTTAGATTAGAGGATTGTGGTCGCGCTCCTGGCAGGTTGTTTCTGCGTGTAACACTTTATGAGTTTTACGTTGGTTTCCTTAAAAGAGTTGAATTTTAAGTGTTATAAACAACGCAAAATGCTTCCCTTTTGAGTTACGATCATCAAACATTAATTTCATCTGCAAATGTAGATTCCCACACGTAATGCAGAAAAATTTACAAAATTTTTCACATATAGATTGTTGATTTTATTTAAATTTTATTAGAAAATTAAAATGAATTTTCTCTATTTCAACATAAATTGCCCAAAGTGTGCATAATTCTGACCAATTTATAGTTATTTTTTTTTACAGGGAATATCGTACAGTTTACTACAATTGTAGTAAAAATTGCTATTAATTTGTAGTAATGCAGGGACATACTCGTAATAAAATAATAGTAAAAATTTTCTGTCTAGTTCGAGTACATCCTCTGATTACTATAATGTAAAGCAAATGTTACTATACCTTTTTCTCAGTGTAAGATCAATATACTTTCTTTAAATTAAAAAATTTATTATTAAATATATTCAATTAAATTTTTTGCCACAAATCATAAAACGACTCTAATTCCCCCGTCATCGATCAAGTCCAACTGGACGTTATAATCCCTGACTTCCAAAAAATTCACCACACTAATTCCTCCACCTTTTCTTTCGGTCCGTCGTGCGTACGCTCAGTCACCTAGATTCCAGCGAGCTCCCACACGAAAAATACATCGCGCCGGTCACACAATGGCAGCTGAAATCGACGAGGCCCGTCGGCCGCGGGCCGCGTTTTTCTCCTACTTCGTCGTCGTCTTTTTTTTTTGTGTGTGCAACACAGTTACTTACGTCCTTTTTGCCGCGGCGGCGAGCGGCCGCCTTTGTGAGCCCAGCGAGAGCGGCGCATAGAGCGTTTAACGCGATGTGTACCGTAATTGTAATTGCGCCGCTTCCCCGCCTCTAATTATCGCGTGCGAGCGCGCCCGGGCCGCCGATTCATTGTCTCCCCGCGCTCTCCGCGAAATTTTCCCCGGGGCGGGTGGGGTGTTTCGCGGTTTTTTGATTTTCGCATCTCGCGGCGATTCTTCGTGCGTTTTCTCGCCGATCGACGCTTCCGCTGCGGTGCTACTTTAATATGGGCACTTCGCGGTGTGTCGGAGTGATTTCGCGCGTAGAGCCGCCGTTTAACTTCCTTTACGGGAGGATTCTTGGCTAAAAAAGTAGGTTGTTCATTAGGCGATGCCCGAAGCGCTCGGGCTTAATTCGTCGCTAAATCCGTTAAGAACTTGATGATTTGTAAACAATTCGTATTTAAATTTTTTTCGTTTCATATTAATTGTGATAAATGTGAAAATAATTTTACATGACGGTAAATATAGATTACAAGATCTAAAAAATTTTAAGCACTTGTCCACTTAGGGCTCTTATAATGCAATATCCTATATTATTTTATCATGACGATAATAATTTATTTAAAAAAATATTAATTTCGCATTTGTTACGAATTCATCTTGTTGATTCAATTAAATTGTTGATTTCTGATTTAAATGAGTAATTCTGATTTCTAATTTAAATGAGATTTAAATGAGAAATGAGTGGTTAAGGCATAATTACGTAAATCAGATAAACATCTTCACACGCGCCTAATGGTAAAGTAAACGGATAGCATAAATAACATAAATGTTAAATGGAATCAGCGTTCGTTCGATATTTCAGGCGGTAAAAAGTGCCGATGGTA
>JAXIUT010000048.1:16776568-16787360 GCA_035586675.1 Eurytoma californica | reverse complement strand
ATTTTTATTTAAACTTTTGTAATATCTCATAGAAGTATAATAATAATTATGAAAAGTTTAGTAAGCTTTTTTTTATGATCAAGTAGGTCGCCGTTTTAATAGAAAAATAGTAATTTTTACTAATCCTTTTTCTCAGTGTAATTGAACCATTTATGTAATCATTACCATAGTACACTTGACCATTGCACCGATTGTCAATTCATCGCAAAAGTGCATTACGCCTAAATTCATGAACGTAACCTCCACCGCGTATCAAATCCCCCAGTCGATGAAAATGCCACGATCGCCAAAAAAATCGCGTTCGTCTCGCTCGTGTCCCCTTCTACCTCGGGGCCGGAGGAGCGTCGCTTCCGTGGGCGTCGTCGGGATCCGGCGCCGGGGCGGCCTGCCGGTCGCGGCGGTCGCGCGAAGGTTATTCAACCCGCGTGCTGGGGAGTCCTGGTCTCTCCGGCGGCAACGGCTCGGCGGCGGCGGCGGCGGCGGCGGCGACTAACGGGGCCCGGGCACCGGCGGGCCCGCGCGACGCGCCGCACTCCCCTACTCAGTGAGCCGTGCGCTTCGACGTGCACCGTACACAAGCGCGATCTTATCTCCCGCGAACGACCCCCGAAGTGTCCCACCCCAGTCTCGTCGCCCTTTTATTTCGCTCGTACGAATTTGTTCTTTTTTTTTCAGTCGCGTTTTGCTTTCAAGTTTTGCCTTTAAATCCGGTTCTTTTTTTTTCGGGATAAAGTACAGTCGGTCCGCGTTGATAGTGCGTCCGGGAGTGCGCGTTCCGCAGGTGTTACTGCGCGGGCGAATGGTCAGGTTTTTATAGGTGAGTCTTCGTTTGGTACTTTTTTTAAACAGAAACGTATACTTAAGTACGTTGAATTTATTTATTTTGTTTATTTTTTGTATATGTGTGAATGATTGATGACTTTTGAAGGGTAATAAAGTTTTTAAAAATGTACAAAATTTACTCATTATTTGGATTAATTACTAGTATTTTAAAATAAAAAATAAATCAATGTTTAATTTTTTAAAAGCAATTCTGTTCTATCTTACTTTTCTATCAACACAAGCAATTTCCTCACTATAAGAATCCAATATTATATTAAACGTATACATTTCACTTTACCCTATCAGAAAACGTAACGTTATTACGACATTAAATTAAATCACAAGAAAGTTCGCTAATACCTTCCTCTATTTACATTAACGAAATTAATTCGCACCGCCGTGCGCAGAAAGAAAGCGAGGAAGTAAAATTTTTTCGCTTGATGAAGCGTGAAAGGAAACAATGGGGCAGCGGCGCATCGCGTGCGCGAGCGATCTGGAATGCTCTCCGCGGGATCGCGAGTGTTCCGCGACCTCGATACCGATCTGGCGCGCCCACCCCTCTCGATCTTGATCTTGGCGCTCGCCAAGTTGAAGGCGATCCGAGATCAAGGGTAGATGGGAGGATAACGATTTATAGCTAATATTTTTGTCATGGTGAAATCAATGGCCACAGTGAAATTTATGGCTTCTCGTAAATATTTCGTCGAGTAAATTTAGCATTACAATGACAGGAAATAAAAAATATTTAATTATATAAATGATAAATGAATTGAAAATTAAAAAATGTTGATTTATAAACGGAGATATTGATGATAATCAAAAGTCTGTTAAATAAGTAAAAAAATGTGCAGTAATAAAATGTATGATATTAGATAAGCATATACGATAAACTTGTATTAATAAAATAGAAATCTTTTAACAACCGTAATTCTGAAACCTATACCTACATACTTGTATTCCGTATATAATAAATGAATCGAAAGATAAGAAATTCTTTAATTAATAATTAATAGGACTGATTAGATCAGTAAAAATCGCAACATAATCAAATGATCGGGGGAACTCGATAAAAAGTGAAGCGCACGAATTAACACGTGAAAAAGTAAAAGTAAATACCCAACGGAGCTTCCGCAATTTTTTCTTACACGGAAATAACGTGCGGGCTCGGCTCGTTAAAGAATGGTACTGGTCCGTACGGGAGGGAATATTCGAGTGGCCGGAGGCGAATCTGTTCCGCCTGGGTCAGTCGTTCCGGAAAAAGGATAAAGCCGGGGGGCAGGAGGCGCGCTGACGATGCCGCGCAGATTCCTGTCTGCCGCATAATTAATATGGAAATGGCGGCCGCGATTTTTCCCCAGATCCCGCAATATCGACACTGCTCCTCGCCGCGTTTTATTTTCGCCTCGCTCGCGGATGCAGTTATCCCGATGATTATGTAAATCTTCTGAATTTTTCCCGTTTAATTGTCGGCTACATTCCGCAAATCCCGAATGATTTTAACTGTTGTTCACGTGGGCTGGATTACCGTTGCGAGCGACATTCTAACGCCATGTGTCAATATGAATCTTTTTCTCGTTATGTCAGCTTTCGTAAGCGATTAAGGAACGAAAATTCCATTCAAAACAGTTGGTCGCACTTATAATTTTTTTTTTCGAAATGTTTAAAACTCGTTTATAGAAAAATATGATATAAAATTAAGATTTCTTCATTGTTATTATAAATAAATGTTTAAAATAATGAATAGACTTTAAAAAAACATATTTTGAAAGTACTTTAAAAATAATGGATTTGTAAAATTATTATACCTCAACTTGAAAACTAAAGGATTTATTTAAAATATACGTTTGTAAAAAAGCAATTTTTTAATCGTGTAACTTTATTTACTTTAACGTATTTTCTACAGTACAAAAAAAATCACTGAGAAAAATTCAAGCTCATTTCCAGCAAAGTAAACGTCGTTAAATACACATTCGGCGGTCGACCCATAAACGGATCGGCATGATTCGTCGATAAGAAGAGGCGAGGCCTCGCGGGGAATAATATTATTTGCGCGAAATTCTTGCGCGTCATTCGGGCGGGTTCCGTTACCGGGGCTTTAGTCGCGCTGCAAGCGCCGGCGAGCAGAATAAACGGCCGCTTTAGTGGCTACGGTCTGTCGTCGCCGTGGAAAAGGCGCCGGTCAAGCCGTTTCTCAATTTGTCAAAAGAGCCAGTCTCGACGCTTCCAGTACGACGCTGATGTTGCTGTTAAGCACCGCGGCCGTTAAATCAATTTTCTGCCCCTCTTTTATCGTTGAATTATTACCAGAACGCGGCGCGGGGCGCGTTGCCGCAAGTATAGTCTTCGCGTCTCGGTAAATTAACTTTTGCCGCATTATTCGTCTTAATTAATGGTTACTGAGTGGTGAACGCCTGCATCAATTCAGTCGAGTTGCATGCGAAGAAATGTATTTGTTTTGGTGGTAATAATGCACTGTTGTCGTTTACGAGGGAGAAATGTATCGTTTCTAAACGCAATTTTTTAAATTAATTTGTAGATTATACATTTAGTATAATAAAAAATTTTTTATTTACTAACAACTTCATTTGAAGAAATTAATTTTTCTAGTGTCTAATCTAAGTCACTGAGGTGAAAAACTCGGACGACATTTTGCAGCTAAAGAAGAGCTGCTTCGCGCCATTTACGGTCATCAAGATTTACGGTCGATCAATTGAGCAGATCCTCGAGATGTGGCTTGCCGGTACAAGCTTCGGGCCCGTCGAGCGCATCGGCTGCACATGCAAAACTCGTGTTGCCGGTCGATACCGTTACCGAATGCGTGCGTCGATGGGAGCGCAAAAAATGCAACGGTACAAAGGCGCCGGCGCGAAAGGCCAATCTTTCGGCGAGAAAAGCTTAATAATAAGCGCCGCGGATTTAAAAACGCTTCGAGAAAAGACGTCCTCACTGACGGGTAGGTGCAGTTCGGACGATCAACTCGCGTTACCTAACGGGTCTGCAGGATGCTTCGAAAAATACCTCCTCTCGAATTGATTCGTAAAATAATTTTAGTGCGCGACCTTTATCGAAATATCATTTCATCCGAATTGATCTTGAATTTCATCTTGAAATTCATGAGTGATCGAGACCTTAAGTCACCGAATTTCGACTAAAATATAAATGTACGTTCTTCGAAAAAAAAAGAAAAATGAGTTTCACCTCGAGCATCGCACTTAGAATCCTCCGAAAAGTCGACGATCGAGAACAATGAGGCTATTAAGCTCGGCGAGTCGGAAGCGCGGCTTTTGCTCTAAAGGACGAAAGGAGGCCCATAAAAATTCCTCGCCCTCGGTGGGCAGCCTTGCTGGCCGGCCATTCGCATTCGGCGCGACATCGCGCCACTCGGAAGTCGACGCTCGCTGAATGCGAACGAGCGCATCGCCTTGATCCGCCGAGCGCGAACACCATCATCATCCGTCCGACATTATCGACCTTTCGTCACTGCCTACGATTCGGGGACGTCTTCGCGTTGGAAAATATTGCCAGCTAATGCCTAACCTTTTTCGGATTTGTTTTGGTAGATGACCAAGTGGATCGTTGCCGGACGTTGAAACCATATGAAATTTGTATAAATTTTAGGCGTTTTAATTAATAATGTAATTTTCAAGAACATAAGGTTGTGTGACTAATATAATTTAAAGAATGTGTGAAAGAGTTAGATTATTTTATATGAAGAATGTAGAATAAATGCAGTTGAATGCTGAATAATCGAATTAATGTTGATTTCAATTATTATAACAAATCAATATTTAATAAAATTATTTAATAACTTTTCACGTTCCGAAAATTAGTTAATATTCTATTTGAATAAGCTATGCATTTTTCCGAGAATGACATTCAATTGAGACTGCACTGATTAAAACGATCAAAGATTTAAGATTTATAATTTTTATTTAAATAAAATCAATTTTAATGTAGGTCTGTTTAGTACCATTATTTTAATAGCTGATTAGTAATGCTTTGAATTATTAAAATAGAATATTGAATTATTTATGTGGCACAAAACAACAATTAGCATACTACAATATTGTAATACTTATTATTATATGGTCTTCTTTAAAATCTTGTGTAATAAATTTAAATATTGTGCAAAATTTAGAATTATTTCACTAACAGCATTTTGAATCCTTATTCGCCGCCTGGAATTTAAAATAAAAACACAAGACCATGATATGTGATTTGGGTCGCGGCATCTGTGAAAAATGGAAAAATATAGTGTCTTTCGAAACAAAACAACCCTAGCTCGGTTACTTTGAATTCAGGAGAAATGAAACGTAATAGGTCGTACGTGTGTCAGACGAGTTTTTAGCCGATTGGGCAATGATATGCGACGATAGGCTCGTTCTTGGCTTTACGTTGTTGCGGCATTTATTTATTGCGTCGCGAGAGTTATTACAATGGCAGATGACCGTAACGGCTGAATGTAAAGCGTGTAAATTTCTAAGAAAAATGCGATTGTGACAAAATTGCTCGTGGATGCGCTCAGATTCGCGTACTGCACTGTAATTATATCGACGTATTTCCTATTTTCGCGATCAAAAGGACTATCATTTTTTCAATTAAAGACATGCACATTGAATTATTATTGTTAAATAAAGCCATAAGAAACTTTGTTCTAAAAATTATTTATTTTTCATATGCTAGAAATTTTAGATATTTATCTTAAACTTCTCATTATAGCAAAAATGTTAAATATTTAATTTCTAATTTCTACTTTACTTTTATGTTTCAGTGTGAAAATGCGGTTCAGGCTTGTGACAGTGGCGATCCTGCTCGTCGCTGCGAGCGGGGGATATGGCAGACCCAGGGTTCCCGGTAAGTTTCTTTTAAAAGTATTACGGGTCTGCGGCGTGTGTCACTTGTAAAGGGTAAACCGCGATTGTCCATTGTACCTGAAAATTTTTTCTAAAATATATTAAGTAATTTAAATTATAATTACTCGGCTTTTAACGTCCTCTTCCTGTGCTAAACCCACTTCGCTCGCGATGTTTCATACGTACAATTAAAACAATCAGATCCGACTCTTCAATTTAGCTGTCGATCGTAAATGTCACTTGCGTCGGTGCTAAATCCTCGGAGGAAACATAAACACGATTTTTCGGCGTCTCTCCCGTTAATTACGAAACTCGTGGCGTAGACGCGAGAGCGTTATAATAGCCCATCGGGCCGGGGGATCCCGTTATCCCGGGGCGCATTAACTCAACGCACCTTTTCGATCGTGAAACCTATATGTACCAGTGACACCGGCGAGCACGCGTGAACATATAAGAGATGCCGTTACGTCATTAAAAATCTAACTCCTACTTTGTTTGCACTTTTGCAGACCCGTTGGACGGCAACAGCAGCTCGCAAGAAGCCCTGGCGGTGAACCGCGGAGGAGGAGCTCCCGATAGCAGGTATATGATAAGGATGACGAGGCACGTAGCCTCGGCCTCGCCCACGCACAGTCGACGGCGCAATATCAGTATTACTAGCGTTAAATACGGTAGCGGTAGTCTTAGGTCGAGTTGGCAGGGTCGCTCGATACTTCCTGGCTTGAGCTTCGACGGCGGGAGGAAAAATTACCTTCCTCTCGGCGCTCTGTCTTCGGCGAGTTCGCGAGGCAACGGCGGTGTAAAATTTACCGGTAGGAGCGCACAGCGTCGCAGTAATTCGCCGGGTCCCTACGTTCCTACTGCTCGCGTTTCCACACCCCGACCCATTCCAATCTCTATGCAAAGGAAGAGTAACTTACTACCACGCACTTCAACTCCTATTCCTATTCCAGTATTATCTCCTACTAATATGAATACGATGAGGGTAAGTGCAATGCCTCGCGAGCAGCGGAAAATGGAGACCTCGAGAAATATCGTTCGAATATTGCCGCAGAAGGTCAAGTCAGGATTAGTCAGGTACAAGAACTCGACGTTTATCAAAGCGAAACCACAGGTTGTAAACATGGAGGTAAAAAATTGGCCCAACGAGGCATTGCAGAATGTAGAGGATCTCTTTAACTATGAAAAATATACATCTTTTTTGGATGAGGACATTAAAGATAGGAATACTGAAATGATGAAGGAAGCTATGAAGCCAATTCGTCGAGAACCGTCGATAAAGAGCCCAGAGGTTCAGGAGCCGGTGCGTTGGTCGAAGATTCCGGTAGTTGAGGCATCATCTTTAACACCTTCAACAATTTTATCGGATAATGACTATGGCGTTGTCGATACTTCGATGCAGATAGATAATCTTTTGGGCGATTTGGAAACGCACCCAACAAACACACATCATCAGGCCTCATCCCAAGTTGCCCAGAATACCATTGTTCATATTTTGAATACAGGTTCTCGAAAACCTAATGTTACCGTCGTTGAGCCAGTGAACAAAGTTAATCGCAACAAAACAGGAAGTACAAGACCACCGCAAAATGTTCACATAATGTTTATGACGAATAAGGATGAGGCTGGAAATCAAACAACTCAGTTACCTCCGCAGGTTTTAGGAAACGATTCTGATTGTCCTACCATTATGATTAATTCTATTACACAAATTAATAACACCATCGAAAGCAAAGAAGGTTGCACTGACTTAAATATTGTTATTAATTCTCATGTTCTTAATACAAATGTTTTTAAACCAACGGTTGGCACACACGTTGCACCTTCAAGTAGTCCTGAAACATTTAAAGATCCATACGACAGGCCCCCAGTGAGCAACTATTACAATGTTCCATCTAATAATTACGATAATGGTAAGGACCCTGCTGGCGAGATACAATCTGATGATGGTGGAGCTGTACAGCCAGCTCCTGAGATTTCTACATTCGAAGTTTTTCAAGGAACTCACATAAATGTAGGAGGGGCTACTACTGGCCTGGCCGCGGAAGATGTGCCTGCAGATTCAGAAGGGACTTCAGAAGAAGGCGAAGATATTGATACGCCTTTAAACGAAGCGACAGAAGCAGCCAACGACATCGATGGCACTAATCCACAGGCAAATCCCAGCGATGACGTTTTGCTGGATAACAATGCGGACCCAGTCGCCGATGTTGGTCAATCTACTGGAAATGTTGGCGGACCTGCAGAAGCAGGCACGGCGCAAGCAAACGATGCACCAGGCGCAATATCGCTTCCCAGTCTCCCAAATATTCCGAATATTCCTAACATTCCAGGAGCATTGAACAGCATCGCAAGCTTGGGTACCGGAAACAGCGGAGCAAGTGGATTAGGCGGAGGAGGACAAACGGGATTGGCGACAACTGCTGTCTTGGACGACGATGATGACGACTTTGATTTGTTAGATGCTTTGTCCCCGGACGCTCTTTTAGACGGCGTCTCTTCAGTTTTTACTTATTTCAACGTACTCAATCCAATAAATTACGGGATCTTTGGCATGGCGGTGGCGCCTTTTGTTGCGTTCGCCGCAGGGATCCTGGGCGTAGCCGCTTTCATCTTTCCCTACGCTTTCCCAGGAGCCTTCGACATAGCTCGCAGTTGGAAAGGAGACAGTAGCAGTACAAGATTCAAGATAGATACAAAGTTACGGGATATGGTACAGAGCTCCATTCACAAATACCGACACATCAATGAATGGAAAGGTAGACGAAGGAAGAGGAAGAGAAAGAGATGAGCGACTGCTTAAACAAAAAGCAAACAGCGTCTTCAATCGCTCTTATGTATTTGAACAATCAGCTTGCTATGAATTATTTTAGTGATGACTGGATAGAGCGAGCCACATCCTAGTGATAGAAAGTATTTTATACTTTATAATACATGCTTTAAATTTTTCAGGGTAGAATTATTAATGATAACTAATATAAATAAGTAATTTATTAGAGTAGATCATCTTAACTGGTCATCTATTATTTATTTATTTATTTATTTATTTATTTCAAATATATTATTTAAAAGTATTTATTTATTTAAATGAAATTAAAGTATTATCTAGCTTTTAAGTTGAATTAAATACCAGCTAACTGATGTTGGCTTGTGGGCAAGGGATACACGATGTGCAATAAATTACGTCTAACATTAATGCCGATTACGCTCCATGATGCGATTTAGAAGTTATAATTAGATTAAATAAAAATAAAATTTCGCATATTTTTGTAACATAACATAAATGTAAAAAATGTATTGTACCATCAAGTAAATAAATAATCATGTCTCTAAACAATTACTAACACCAAATATTTTTATAAACTAAAAATTCATAAATTAACTGTGTTTTAAATAAATTATTGAAAGCATGGTATTATATTATTTTTTTAATAACACACTAAACATTAGATCTTTATTTTCTTATTGTTTTTTTAATATTACGTGTGCAAGTTTGAATACTTGATAATACCCCTATATCTATCACTACTCCTCGATCCCTTCTTTGGGTAAGGCACCTCCTTACTCATTAAAAAAAAACATCGTAAAATGATCGATTACTAATATGCATGCAATCCATACTAAATACTTCGAAATTACTGTGACCATAAAAGGTACAGTAAGCTTACGGTAAGCATAATAATAATCAATTTAAAATGTTGGTTTTACTCTTATCAATTTACAATTCAGGTTGAATATGTATTTCGAAAAAACAAAGATATCAAATTTTCAAAATACTATAAAACAATTTCGATATTGTTAAAATTTGTCCTTGTTAGCAATAACTCGAAAATACTTCGTTGAATTATGATTTTGATACAAAGTATAATATTAACATTTTAAAGTAGTAATTTTAGTATATATTTAGTATAAGTAAGATTTCAGTTATAAGTTATTCATAAAAATATAAAAATTTTTTAGCTATGTATTGGCTATTAATTATTAAGAACTCATTTTATAAAATTCCTGAGTCTTATTATTATTATTATTATTATTATTATACTATACTATAATTAAGCGATTTTTTTTGTAGATTTAATAAAATGAAATAGAATAATAAGAATGATTCTTTTTCAAATAAAAGAATATTGGAAAAGAATATCACAAGTTGTAAATTTTATCTTGTTTCAAAAAAATTAAAAGCAATGGAATGCAAAGATAATTCAGTAACTTAATTCAATTCATTATAGAAACAAACAAACTAAATGCATATGTACCCATTGGGTAATCATACATAGAATAGACAGCAGCTGCTGTGAAAACGCAATCCATTACTTAAAGACCTCGAACTTCCTTTAGTAGTATCTAGTGACACCAAATCGTTATAAATTTGTGATGCAAATTGGATTAAAAGTTCAAGGAAAGAATAGTATTGTTTAGCAAAAGTTATTATTAATTCAAATTAAATTTCATCTTGAAAATTATAAAATGTAATAGAACTTTCTCAGTAACATATTCTTGATATTATCATTGGTAAGTAAATGTTTTAAACTAATTATATTATAAAACCAAATTGTCAATTTAATAGGCCGTAAAATCATATTTAATTAATTAAAAACGTTAAGGCCGCACTTGTCATGCCTTACCATATCGGACTCTTTCTACTTATTACGTCAATAAAGAAAGATTTGAGAAAATATGCATATAAATTATGTATTACAATTGCAAGGCTGTTTCAGGCAAAATCTTTTTTATTGTGTGACTTTCAAATATAGAGTACACTTGGATTAGTTAATTTTTTTAAATATCGATTAGATAACGAATTTTATGTACGAAATTATCCTTTTTTATTTAAATGAGTTATTAGACATAGGTCCACCTAAACTGTACATTGACTAATACATTCCATTCTTCCCCTAGTAGAAATTTTAAATAGTTTATGAGCACAAACTGACCAGTATTGATGGTCACTGGACAGATAATGACTAGTTTTACTGGCCACATATTGATCCTAAAAGGAACGATTTTTCGAACTTGTATTTAACATTTTTAATGTCTAAGAAAAATCGGACATAATGTGACACTTAGTTAACCTAAGCTTGATCTGTAACTTCTAATCATGAGGTATTTTCATGATA
>JAXIUT010000048.1:16759384-16776468 GCA_035586675.1 Eurytoma californica | reverse complement strand
TCAAACCTCTGCTGAACAATAATCATGTAAAATTACGTTTCAATTTTGAATATCTATGAGAATAAATTCTTATTGAATTATTTAATAGTTTTAAAGAATGTAGAAAACTAATTAATTTTCTTTCTAATTGCAGACATGAACAACATCGAGAGCTCAAGGACATCCAGCACATAGACCAATCTCTACGCAAGGTAGCCACGCAGTTATTGAATGCTACGGCGAAGAGCGATGATATGGTCAGAATGCCTGAGGAGAAGATAGTAACGATTGAAACACCGATGCAGGTAGTTCACATTTCGACCAGAGTCGAGGATGCCGTCAGTGGGTCAGGCGAAGGGGCCAAGGAAGAGCATAGCAACATGAAGTTCGGTATTCCCATGAATTCAAAATTCGGCCATTTCGAGCTTTCCAATCCCGGTCATGCAATGGCAATGACAGAAGAAGAGATTGAGCGAGAAATGGCAACAGCCACTACTGTTGCTCAAAAGAATCAGCCGACTACCACAAGTATGCTGTCAACGTGGATACAGTTATATCCTCCATCAACAACGACCGACAATAGTAATGAAGTGTTAGACGATCAAAGTAATCAAATCCAAACGACAATTGGTACAAAAGCGACACCGACAACTGTTAAGCAAAGCACTGCAAGCACTAAACCGATGCGCAAGACTGAAGCAAAAACTACAACGGTTACCGCAGAAAGGACTACGGAGTCAACTGTTCAGACAGCAAAAGTAACCAAAGGATCCAGTCCCAGTCCTACCACAAATTTCGTTAAGATAACCACTACTTTGTCGTCAACTTCTATTGAAAATGACGTTAATAATATAGTTTCCTTGGAGAAAAAGCCAGTGAATCAGCGGACAACATCTACTGCTTCTGCAACTACAAAAAACCCTTCAACTACGAAGAGATCTCCGCCGAAGAGTACTACACCAAAGCCTAAAGTGACAGGTCAGAAAAACTCCACAACTAAACCACCAAAGAATAATGCACCTTCTAACAAAATCAAGCCGTTCCCGACTCGAAGACCAAGTTCAAGTAAAAATGACAGCATAACAAGTACCTCAAAGATTGAAAAAGTAACAATTAAGCCCGTTTCTATACCAGCTCAAAATCGAACTGAGAGTACAGAAAAGCCTGTTTTTATAACAAAGATCAAGGCTTCAGTTCTTACAGATGCTCAAAAAACAACTGCCAGTCCAATTACAATGAAACCAATGCAAACAATTCTCTCAAAGTCTAATGTTTCAGACTCCGACATAAAAAACAATCCTACACGAGTGAATAACATTATGAAAGTTCATGTGAAGAAACCCGTGGATGATACGACCAAAATTGAGATACAACCTATACGTGTAAATCCTCCTGTTTTAACTATCGAAAAAATTGGTGATTCTAATTCTGATCAAAATACTAAAACAAACGAAAATCCAGTCACATTGACAAACTCAAAGATAGATGTGAAATTCGAATTTGATACGGATACTAAAATTGAGGTACAAACCGAGAGTTCACCTTTATCGTCGTCCACAACAACAACCAAGAGACCTCGTGGGTCCAACAAGCGTAAGAAGAACAAGCGTCGTCGCAAGCCCTCTACTACCACTACTATTTCGCCGATCTCTGCTAGCCCATCTTCTGATGATGAGGCACTTCTAGATACCGTAAACATTGATGACCTTCAGCTAATCCAAGGAATTCAGGAATCAAAGATTGAGCCGGAATCTAAAGCTCCACCCTCGAAGAAAAAGAAACCCAATCAACAAACGCAAGTGCAGAAACCCATTGGTACACAGATCTATAACTTCCTAAGCCGCGAGGTCATGCCCAGTGTTGGTGTGATGTCTTTAGTTGGTTTAGGCTTGGGACTAGCCTCGTATTTCTTGTATCCCTTCGGTGGAGTCATAGCTCGTAGAAATTACGATGTAGAGCCTAACTATAAATACAACCTCGATGAGTATGGAGGAAACTACGGCCTCAGTGAGGAAGAAGTTCTCTCTAAGGTCTATTCCGGCATGACTGGCGGTCAACACCACGAGACTAAGTATGGCTCTGCAGCTATTGGCGAGAAAAATCCGAATTATTATCGGTATTCTCCTGAACCCACGTTCCAACCTACTCGATACCCAAGTGTGCCTACTCAAAAAAAAAATAACCGGGTGATGTATCGACCCGTGGAAACGACCTCGTACAATGTCAACTATCGCAATACAGAATTCAAATACCCTGACTTACCAACTACACCGAACTATTACGAGCGGCAGAGGCAACAACCAGTGCTCGGTAAAGTAGCGATCGGCAACAATCGACAGTTTGTTGTCGGTAATATACCGAAGGAGTACTCCAGCGGCGAGGTAGAGAATACACAGGAAACTTTGTTACCGGCACAGGAGAAAATGGACAACGACGACATGCAGTACCAGACGAGCGACGTGACATCGGAGGCGCCGGTCGAGCCTCTAGCAAGTCCCGCAGCTCTAGTCTCGTCTGCTGAAGCGGAACAACCGGTATCGGCAGGAATTTATCAAGAGATTGAAGTCGCGCCAACTTCAATGGCCATAGAGCACGGGCCTAGATCCTTTTCCGGTATAATTCGTCGTAAAAGGGGTATCTTGCCCAACATCGCTAGTTCCTTCATTCCCTTAGCGATCCCGAGTTTCAATCCCTCGAAATTGGAAAAGAATTCGGTCATCCAGGTGATACCGTCTAAGAGCGAAATCGAGAAAGAACATCAGGAGGAAGAGAACGAAGAAGACCTTAGTAACGAAATTTTGGATATTATCGATGAAACTGTTCATTCCGAAGATCATCATAAAAAACGATTTGATATCAAGGATCATGTCACGAAGGATAAGGATTCGGCCAAACCGCCAGTAAAGCTCTCTACCACCACTACAACAATAAAAAGCGATCAAAGCCCAAGGTAATAATCATTGTTAATAAACATGCTTTTAATTTAAATTAAATTTCAAATTTTAACAATATATATAACATTAACTATAATTTTATCATTTCGCAGTAGCTCGTCAACCAGCACTACAACTGCGGAGAAGAGCGTAAAGGACGTATCTTCTTCTCCGGCAACGTCGACGACCACAACAACGACCACGACAACGACGACAGAGAAAAATTCTGATTCTGGAGAAACGACCCTGGATTGGGACGTACCGGACAAGAGCACGGAAAAACCTCCGTCGAAGGGAATGGACTTCATTAGCATAGCCAAGAAAATCGCTGAATTCAAACTTAGAATCGGCTTGACGATTTTGAAGCACGCGAGCGAGGGCTTCGCCAGGTACATCGGGCACGTGCAGAAGAGGTTCAACGGAGAAGAATAACAGACCACTACGACTTCGGCTTTTAGCGTTGACTGCTCGATCGATTGATTTGTCGATTAATTAATCAATCGGTTGACTCATAAAATGATTGGATAAGGCCTTGAAAGGAACGATATGTACCCTTCGTTGACTGAATGTAGTGTTAGGTAAAAATCGCTATTTAATAACGATGTAATTGAAAAGGAAATATTAAAAAAATTCGTATGTTTTGTGACAAGGTCTTATCGAATATCACTAGATGCTTAAACGTTTAATTAATTAATTATTTTGTGTTGGACGTTTAATAATTAATTAATTGAAGTTTAACATACTTTAAAGTATTTGAATATTTTTTACTAAAAATATTATTGCGACGTAAAATCTTAATTTTAAGATCATCAAAAGTATTACTATCGTTTGTAAAGCGCAAAATTAATCCATCTCTTCACATTTCATTTTGTACAATTCCGAAGTTTCATTTAACAAATTCAGATTTTCAAGTGAACAGGATGGCATCGAAATGACAGGTTAATTTACTGGGGATAACTTGGGTAACAGCTAGGGTATCTTTTTATACGCTCGATTGAAATCTGCATAGCTCCAAGCTTCAGTGATTAATTGTATAGTAATTTAATTAGCTTAATGAATCACGTTAATGATGTAAGAAAAATAGCCAGAAAAGACATGTGTTAATGTAATGCATATATTTATTTAATATTTAAAGTTTTTTCTGACTATTTTAAATAATGTATGTGGCTTTTCGGCAACACGTCTGAAATCTATTTTTTAGAAATTTAAATAACATTAGATTTTAGATTGTTGTAGTCATGCTTTTCACTTCATCCATCGCTTATTGACCATTGATTATTTTTAATCAATAATTATACGAATGCATGATACGTTAACTTCAATTGCAAATTCAGTTTCTGACATCGGTTAAAAACTCCACGTTGATTAAAATGGAGTTATGTCTTTATTCCGGGAAGTCACAGATTTGATTATTACACTGTATTCGCACACATAAATTCATTCATTAAACATAATTAATTCTTAAAAAATTAATATAACGCATTATGTGTAAATATATCGAATACAAGACTTGGTAAGAAACTTGTTTTTTATTGTCTTTCACATATTTTTTCTTCATAGTCTGAGTACTACATTGTTAATAAATAATATGATATAAATAATATATTATACGATATAATAATAATGTAATAATAAATAAGTGATAAATAAAACAGTACGTGTTATGAATTCGATATAAAAAAATGAATCAATAAAAAGAGTATAAAAGGAACAAATATAAAAAGAATTCTACATAACAATGGAAGCCTATTTTTAGATGATAACACTTAAAGCTTTGGACGCCGCTGGAAATATCGCTTTTTTGCACTATTTACAAGCAGATAGTTGGATGTCGTTATTGTGAAAGTTAATATGATAATTTTAGAAAGCATGCGCGTATAAAAGCATATGGAACTTTGTTAGTCGTTTAGATAAGTAAAAACAAACATGGAGAAAGGCGGTAGAAGTTTGTCGCCTGTAATTAATTACAGTTATTCTCATTTTGCTGTAACTATTAGTCAAAATATTCACATCGATTAACAGTAGAATTATTACTATTTATCACAATTTTTTACTGATGTGAATTTTTCATAGCCGATCAATTTTAGTAAAATTTGTAAGTTAATAATTTAGAAAATGTCTGTCAGTCTTTTCTTTGTTATACAGAGATTTCAGCAACTTCAATTCTTGTGGTCATTCGAAATTTTCGTTTACATTTGAATAGTCCGTCTTGGTTGAGGAAACTTTCATTGGCGATTTTTTAATCTTTCCAGAGGGCAATAATTATATCAGACTACCAATTTTATAGAGCATAGTTAAAACGACAAATAATTCTTCCGTAAATCAAAAAGTATATACATCATAAGAGCTTGTTATGAAAAACTCGCTCCCAGTATTTCAGTGATCGGGACAAAAAGTGCTTATTTAAAAAAAAAATAGGCTAAAATATCCAGCCAACATTTAAAGTAATTCATTTCAACTCTGCGTCAAAATAAACAACTTCACGCGTCGGCTAGATATGCCCGCGAGGCTTCTCCGGCATCGTTTACGCAAGAATCATTCGTCTCTTGAAGATCGTTTTGTCAACCGCTCGCCAAAAAATGTCCTCCAAATGATCGCTTAAAGCTTTCTCCTCGAGTTAAACGACTTAGCCCTCAGCGCTGCCTCCGGGTGAGCAGGTGCCTCGGTACAGCGAGCAGAGTGGCCGGCTCGGGCTCCAGCGAGCGTCGCTTGCGTCCCAGCATCATGGGTATCATCATGGCCATGGTGGCGGGTAGCATGCCCGCGCCGACGGCCGCCAGCACGGCGGAGTTGGAGGTGGCGCCGGCGCCTCCGGTGCGGATCGGCCGGCGATTCAGCAGGAGGGCGGCGCTCGCGAGGGGCGACCGCGTCGTGCTCGCCGCCTTCACGCCCCCGCTCTTCTCCATCTCGTACTCCTTCTGGCTCTGGTCCACCGTCTTGAACGTGCGCTCCACCTCCAGCAGGCCGCCGTGCGACGTCGTCGTGTTCGTGCCGTTTATCGACGGCAGCACCGTCAGTCTGACCTGTTTGCGGGGAAATGGATTTTTATTTATCTTTATTACGAGAGTAAATTTTGATTTTAATTCTTTCTTCTGTTAACGATCTGGCGAACGTTTTTCATGAATTTAAATAAATGATGCCTATTTGTTTATTCTATTTTTCAAATTTCTATTCAAATTTCAAGCTTGTTCATTTATTATAAATGACCGTGCATGTTAATATTAACCCTAACATGCTGATCTTATATTTTTAATTTTGATAATCAAAATAGTGACTGAAAAATATTATGAAGCAGATTAGCATATTACCCTAGAGATAAAAAATCACATTATAATAGACATAACTAATATATTCTTAACTATTAGTATTTTTAATTTTGTAATATTAATTTTAAATGTAACACGTAAAGAATAATGTAATAATGAGTTAATTTACTTTTTGCATCATGCAATGTTACTTGTTATTTAATGCCCACATGAATAAATTCAATGAGTGCGTGACGTACTCGATTGAATTCAAACTTACAATATTTCCGTTGCGAGAAATAATATTTATTCATGTACCCTTTAGAATAGTCTTTTTTTACCGTTAGTATAATTTTTATATTATAGAAAATATTTCTTTTCAAAAAAAGAGACTAATTATACCCACAGTAGTATCTACTGAAAAGTATATTTGTCCGACCCCAGCCATGACGTTACTACCCAACAATGAAATTTTAACTATGTAGTTCTAAAGTAATTATCTATTTCTAACAAAGACATGCAATTATTTTAATATAAGTATATAAGTATTATTATGCATCTAAAAAAGTAACTAATACAGTGTGTTAGTCAGTAAAAGAACTCTTGGACATAACAAAGCTTTTACAATAAGTAGATCACTATATAAATAAAATCTGAATTAAATTGATGAATTCGTATATACAAAATCAATCTACATGTTTGAATGAAAGAAAGGTGGCATATTAATTTTTGTAGAGGAAAACACGAAAAAAACGCTTTTTCTTAAAAAAAAAAATCTAAGAAGTTACATGATTTTGATTGTTTACAAAGGAATAAAAAATGAGACACCGCGTAAGCTCAGATAAACCGAGAGTCCTTCCAGTACCCAACAATCCCAGTCTCACCTGCCTTTTCGAGGTGACGGCGGGCACCGGCTGCTCGTCTCCGTTCCCGTTGTCAGCGAACCTCTTGGAGGCAGTGCCGGGCGCGGCGATCAGCGACTCCAGCTTGATGGCGCGCTGCCGCGACTTGGAGTAGCCCCGGTTGGTCGAGAGCAGGACCCACTGGCCGTCGCCGCTCGACGGATGGTTCGACGGGTGGTCCTTGCTCGCCGGGTACTGGTACTGCGAGAAGTGCGGCCGGTCGTAGTAGCGGTCGTCCTCGGGCCGGCCGAACTTATTCGGGCCGCCGGCGGGGAAGTCGTTGCGGTCGTGCCAGCCCCCGGCCTCGCTCACGTAGCTCTCCGTGTGGTGCGTGTAGCTCGGCCTGGAAACGGGAGATGAGGAACTGTAAAGCTGAGCTAGGACGCTGGGTCAAAACTAAAGCGTTACACGCTTAAATCGCAATTAATGTGCGAAAATTAGAAGGCAAGTGGAGAAAGAAACGGTTTCAATTCAATTTGCACTTGGGCGGCTTGCCGGGTACGTCTCTTTCTACTTACGAGCTGTTCCTTGTCGGATACGTCTCTTTCTACTTACGAGCTGTTCCTTGCCGGGTACGTCTCTTTCTACTTACGAGCATCTTCCTTAAGATGCGGGCAACGTGATTACTTTTTTCATAGCCTGATTGTGAAATTTTTATCAGTATTTACCTTTGTGCACCAGGTCTATCCCAATTGTTAACGGGAAAGTTGGGAGGGCCATTGTCAGTGATAATATCAGCGGAGGGTCGGCCGGAGTCGCCGTATTTGTCCCAGGAAGGTCTCTCCGGTGGCCACTTTTGCGCTTGGCTTGGATTGTCCTCGTACTTGTCGATTGCTGGATACGAAGGTCGATCTTGCTGAGGTCGCGGTCGATCCTGGGAATACCACGGTTTGCTCGAAGCTGCCGGTGTACTGTCAGCCCAGTGCGGCTTCCCCTTATTCTGCCTACACATTCAATCGGATTTGCATTAGATATAGAATTTTTTGTAGAAGTTTATTTTAAAATCTTTTAAAAGCTTAAAAAATGCCTGGATTAATAATTAATTTTTTTCATACCAAAATTATTATTGTTTACTTTTCAGCTTATACTCATTAAGAGCTGCAAAAATGGTAGTTTTTATTCTATTACTTTTTTGGTGAAAAAGAGAAGGTTTAGAATACTATTTTCATTAAATAATAATCAACTTTTTAAATTACTGCTGCGGTCGAGTTTTAATTGCAGGTTGACAAGTACCATTCCTGTGACAAAATAATGCAAACGGATGTAGGTAAAAAAAACTTTCACTCGCCGGTTACCCACGCTCTCTAAAAGTGTTTTATTTTCAATTTTCATTCCTCTAAACGCGACCTAGATCAAAATTCATCTTTCTCCATTAAAATAATTCTGCGTTTCTAGTACTCACCATGGCTTTGTGCTTTCGTAGGAGCCGGGTCGCGAGGGAAAGTCGTTATTCCAGGGTTTGCTGTAGCTCGGTTTGTCCCACGGTTTGGAATCTGGCCAAGGCTCCTGCGTCGTCGGATTCGCCTGCCACTTGGAGATTTTGCTCTTCGACCAGGGTATCGCGTCCAGCGTCACCCATCCGGTGTTCCTGTCGTCGCTGTGCAAACCCGCGCTGTAGTACTTATGCCTCTTCGCCGAGTCATTAAGTGCCGACTGGAATAACAGGAAACATATTTTTTCGAATCGTAATATTTAAGAAAAAAGCTTAAAATATAAAAAAAAATATAATTTTTTTATTTTATTGTAAATAAGTCTTGTACTCTGCCGGAAATTATTTAGTGTTTCCACATCGATAAATCAATTTTTTAAATAGTTTTCGCCCATCCTAAATTGGCCATTAAATAGGCGAAAAATATCTGAAAAATCATTTCATTGATGGGAAAAAATTAAACGATTTCTAGCAGAGTAGGAGAATGCACTTTGCTTTTTATGCATTTTTTTCTCAGTGCATTATTTTCGATTGTGTCGAAAATAAAGTAGCAAAAGGTAAGTCGTGTAATATTTTGAACGGCGCTTAAAATCGGAAATTGAATTTAAATTATTTTAACGGTACGAGCGTCATTTCGTTGTATAACTTGCTCCGTGATACTACAGCTCATCTTTAATCGAAAGCAATCAGAGGGGAACATTATTATGGTTCTATATCGATGGCAGTTATCCCGACATCGCCCTGAGACGAATAAATGGACGGGTTGAATAAAAGGGCCGGGATCGCAACTTCCTGCTCAAGATTTACGACCGCAATAAATTCGAGAGGTTTATCAGCTCGATTCATCGATGCGCTCCGAGGGTTATTGCAGTACCCGTTTTGCAGTCATTAGTTCTCGTGCAGACACTGAATGCTTTTAATAGGCACTCGTCTGTAAATTCGAAAGTGTAAAAGTCACTTAGAATTTAATAGTGTGTCGATATTTCATACACTTGTGTATTTATTCGAATCAATAAAAAGAAATTTAAAAATCTTATTTAAAATCGAATGATTTACCTGCCGTCTTCATTGCGGCTACTTTTCAAATATTTCAATGTTTTTTAAAATGTGTACTTTCATGCTACTATTTGAAACGTGCAATGAAAACTTCAAATTAAGTTTCTGGTAAAAACTATTTTGATTGTAATATTTAACAATTTACGCGTTTTTTTACATTGAGTTTTGTAAACGTAAAAAAAAAGAAACATTTATCGTAATTACTTCTAGCTTTAACCTCTTTTAAATCACGTCTAAAGCAATGAAGTTTTTAGCACTTTTTTTCCTCGCTGTACTTACTGGCTCGTCCGTGCGATTCCTCTCGGCCGGCTCCAGCCGCTGGTCCTCCGTTTGTATTTTAATTTCGTCGTCGAAGGGCGCGGGTGGCGTAGTGGTGGTCGTGCGCTTAATCTTGCTCGCGTATTCCTCGAGGAAGCGATTAAGCACGTCGGGATCGAAGCCAGCCTCGGCGCGTCTCGCTGAATCGTCGAGCGAGCGACGCAACTCCTTCGTTGCGGCCCCGGCGCCGAGCGCCGACAGGGCCAGCAGCACCAGGCACACCGATCCCTTTGGCAGCATGATCTGCATACACACGTTCGCGAAAAGTGAGGCTAATATCGTTTTATCTATTTTTATTTATGTTATTTTAATCGATGGGCATGTAGGTTTTTTTTATGATAAAGAGTAAAATGTAAATGTAGTATGAAATTGAATTAAAAAACTAATGCTGCTAAGGGAATGGGTCTTTTTAAAGAGGAAACACAGTTACGATTCTCCAAGGAGTGTTTTATATTATTTAGTATTGGATGAAAGCTAGCATTAGAATGAGAGGTTTGTTCGCACTTACAGGGTAATAAACAACTGAGATAGACTATTATTTACAAATTGAAGAAATAGTTCCTTTAATTTTTAGATATTGATGATATTAATTAGGAACTTAAATGAACTTGAGAAAAAATGGCACAGTATTTAAGGCTTTTACAAAATATGAAGTCGATCAATCATATTAATTAATCATTCCAGTGAAGGATTGTTTTAATTGATATTTCGGTAACTGGCAAAATCGAATAACTGTTATATCAATACCAGCTTTAATAATTATAGCTAATTATCGAAAAAAATAAAAAAGCTCTATCATAGAAAAAAAAGCTTTACGAAAAATTGCAATCGTCAACAGTTCTGCAACAGTTATTATAAAATTCACTTGACTATGCATGGCAATTTACAGTAACGTGTTTCTCGGAGAACATTAAAATTGACTATTGCAATTTGTAGTAGAGCACAACCAAGAAAAGGAAGTAAATCTTATTAATTTTCAATAAAAATGTAATTTTATTAAAATAAAACTAAATGTTATATGTAAATTTGCCGCAAATCTAAATAAAATCCAGAAAGTGAAAGAAACCGTACCCTTAAAAAGTAAAAAAAACGAGCCTTTAATTAAAGTATACCACACGAGGGGGACACCGCTGAAAAGCAGGCACTACGCGACACCCCAAAAAAGTAAAAGTGAAGCATTGAAGCGTCTAGAACGTTACCCGCGTGTGTTCCGTCACGTCGGCACTGACCGTGAAACGTCCGTAGCCAGCTGCCCGATGGTCCTTGTGCGTCCGCGTGTCCCTTCGGTCCTTCGTCAGGGGGTGGGCGTCACATAAACGAAAAAAAAGGCCAAGTCTCTCTCTCTCCCTGTCGCGCGCGCGCGACCAGTTTTCGGCGCACTGCACAGGAGCGAGAGGCGGGCGGCGGGCGGACCTGACCTCGACTGCTCAAGGTCCGAGATGGCTCTGGCGCCGGAGACGTTGGCCCCGTTTGCTTTTAATCTAGATCCCCACCGCCGGCGGAGCGCGCGAGAGAGAAGCCGGCGCGCGAGCCGCCCGCGGTCCATTTTGCATCTCGCTCCCGGGGGCTCCCCCTCCCGCGCGGGCGGGGAGCGCCGCGGGTGAAAACTTTTTTGCCGCGCTACTGGAGCAATCGTAAAAGCCCCGGCGATAAACATTGTTTTCCTAAAATTTCATTCGCCGAGGCGCGCGGATGTGCTGTACCGCGGCGCCGGTGCGGAGTCCTTTGTTTCGGGACGGGATGGATGACTGGGAGCGCGCTCGGGTGAAACTTTGTTTTGGTCGAGCTGGAAAGCTGAGTTTGCAGCTTCGATTGGAATAAATTTTTGTTTTATGGATTTCGATTGTAAATGTCGGCGGGACGCAGAGCAGGCAAGCGCGTGTTGAGTACGAGGAAAAGTTGTGTGTTAGATTTATAATCGATGTGCACTTGGAATATTTCCATCTGATGTATTTTCTTCGCGCTTAATCGGATAAAGGAAAATTTTACTCCAGTAGAGTCAAGTTTTCACTCGAAGACTAGATTGAAACTAACTCTGTCGACTGGGGTTAGTAGAGTGACTTTTGAACTGAAAATTAGAGTGATAGGTAGATCTACTACGTTGATAGAATCACTCTAGAAAAGAGCGATTTTCACTCTAACTAAGAATGCAATTAAAACACTTTACCCGTATAGAGTGATCATTTCACTTTACTAGCGTCAAATTTCACTCCTGTAGAATTAAATTTGACTGTTTTAGCGAATTAACGTTAGAATACAAGTAAAATTTCACTCAAATTCCAACTGATTTAGCGCGTTTGTTTCTTCCTGATTATTGTTTTTTTATTGCTTTTTCTCGTCATTTTATTCATTACATTGCCTGATGATTCAAAATAAACTCTCAAAATGTAGAAGAGTAAAAATCCACATGGGTTGAGTGAAAACTCAGCCAATCGATCTTAAGTGACTCACAATCAGTTTTTTTAAAAAAAATTGATACTTCACTCGAATAGCGTGATTTTTTTGTTCCTTTCGCGCTTCTACATGAGATAATTCCAATTTTCATGTTTATTTAATTTAATTTTTCAACGAAATTTGATTTAAAAGTACATATTAAAAGATTTTTTGAATAAAATCCAGCACATATTTAGCTCAAATACGGTATGTTTGAATTTAATAATCTATCTACAGAAAATGCATCGTTTTCACACAAAAAATTCTTGCACTTATATGACACATTCCAATATAATTTAGATTTTTATCGATTTTTGTAAAATTTAAAATAACAACTTAATTACTAACAACTAACAAAAATTGATGTAAAAAAAACACAAAGCCACTATTTCGACTTTATCGAGTACATCTATATCTTTAACCTCCACTGGAAAATGCATCATTTTCATATCAGGCGGAGAATGAAACGCTGCTTAAAGCATAATCACCGGTCGTAGCGTAATTTACGATAAATTTGAAATAATACCGGCGATAAATCAACCGCCCAGCGCGCGGTTCATTGCGGTGTGCGTTTATACACGGCATCACGCACGGCCGAACGGCCGTTTCGTTTTCCATCGGGCGCGCGCGAGATCCTCGCCTCTTTTCCCTTTTTCTAATTCGCTCTCGAGCGCCGCTGCCGACGCCGGGGGCCGATTATATCGCGATTCCACCGGCCGATCTCCGAGCGGGTACCACTTTTACCCGGGAAATCGAACGTGCTTCCGATGCGTCTTATTTTCATCTCCCTCCCGGCCTCCGTCGCGGAACTCCTTTTTTTCGCGCTCCTTTCGAGCCTATCGGAGAGTGAATTTCATTACATTTTCATTTTCGGACGCGGGGAGCGCCGATCGGTACGCGGATTCGCTACCGATCGTACGTGCCTTTTCGAAGGAGAGGTGTGAAGCGTTATCTTGTCTTTGAGTGTTGATAAAAAATTATGTAATTTACTTTGCAGTTCATTTAGCTTACGTTGAATATGTAGATTAAGAGAGGAAACTTTAGTTTTAATGTGTTTATAAACACTGAATTTGATAACAATTTGGTTCGTATGGGTATTTTTTCTTTTTTACAATCGGAATCTGAAATTGGTGTTTATGTTAAATGACCTTTTCGGCTGAACTATTTATTACTTTTATCCAAATTTAATATATATAAATCTCAGCTCTAACCAATTGACTTTGATGAATTTAACAAGCAACGATCCTTTTCACGAATTTCTCCTCGGTGTCTCAGGCTAATGTTCAAACGTTAAATATAGCTCAATTTCGTGGAACATGAAGAGAATTTCAAGACATGACGCTCGAGTGAAATCTCGTTTTCAAATATATCCTAGTCGTTTGGTTTTTTTTTGTCATTTCAATTTGATTAGAGTTTCCCCGTTTTTCGCTTCAAGTATAAAACTGGCATGCTACTGCTACGATTATTCTAATGAATGGCAATTTGTACTTTACCTTTCTTACCAAAATTCTGCATAATTTTCATTCAATTTAAGTGTTTTCGATTCTCTCTATATCGGTAAAAAAATATTGGTATCTTTGATACTGCCCAATTTGATCTAAACTGGAAATCGCATTTTTAACTACAATCAATTTATTTATTTCCTGTTTTTCTTTCAAACATTCGTTCAAAATAAATTGTAAAAATCTAAAAGTTTTACGCAAAAATAATGCAATTAAGTGTATATAATTTGACTAGGACCTGAAAAACTCGTGGTACCATTGGTACGATACTCTAAATTTATCAGGTTCTGCAAGAGTTTACTTTGCTCTACTGCTTTAAAAAAGACAAATTAAAATCGGTCTTTTTTGAGTATAGTCTTCGTTGGAAGCGACGATATGCTTTTACATATATTATTGACTTGTCTTGCCATGTACATCTGTTACTACTTATGCCCCTTGCCTTAAAATAAAGATGATTTTGTAGCACGTAAATTGCATAATAAATTTAGATTATTATTAAAATAAATTTACGCAAAAATGTAATATTCTCCTTTTAACTATATTGTTATGGATTGTTTAATTTCAGAATATTAGGTAAATGTATGAAAATTAATATTTATTTTGTTGTTCCTAAGAATATTACTTTACCCAAAAGAAATTGACGTACAGAAAAAACTAAAAAGCATACATTAATAATAAGAATGTCTGATAAACTCCCAGGCATAATCGCATCGAACTTGATGCAACTTGCGCTCCCACCGCGAAATTCATCGGGAGACAAAGTGTCACGCGCTTTTTACGAGCGCTAACAAAGTTTCGACGATTTTCCGTGTCGATGCCGCCTGCCATTAACAGACTGTAACGCAAAAAACTTTCCAGCCACCTCCTCGAAGCGTCCAAGAGGAAACGACGAGGACGACGAGGACTAAGCAGTCGACGCACCTCGGCGAGCGCGAAGCGACTCGGCCCGGTGGCGAAAAGCCGCGCGCGAATTTCACCGGGTTAGCCGGCGAACAATGCGCGCCTCGCAATCGTAAATCATCTTTCTCCTCTGCCCGGCGTTTTCCCGTCCCACTTTCCTCGCGCCCCGGAATCGCGCGCGCGCGCCGCGTAAACGCAATTTTCCGCGTACGAAAACGGGGAGGGGGCGCCGATGACCGGCCGGTCACGGGAGGCTCGGCAAACGGGCGACGCGTCACGCGCTAATTGTCGCGGGCATCATCGTCGCCTCCGACGCCGCTCCCACTGTACACTTCGCGGGACGCGGAGCTTCTCCCCTGTAGCCGCTCGCGCTGGTCTACTGTCAAAATCCTACTTTCACCGTTTAACTGCCGCGCAGCGCGGCGATCGTTAAAACGATCTCGCCTTCTTTCACTGCCTCGCCTTTTACTCTCTTTCTTTTTCGCCAGCGGAGACGAGAGTTAAACGGCCTCTCCTTGTTTTCCTCATTTTCCGCGGGTACTTTCCTAATCTAAGCGGGGCAAAATCGTAAGTGCTTACGCACGAAAGTGATCGGCTTGATAACTCGGGTTATTTTGTCATGTTGTTAATGCAAAGTGATAAGTGCGCTGGAACGGGGGCGATTTCGTAGATTCCGTATGGTTTATTAGTTGATTTTATAATAGTTTTGAAGAGAATTTATTTTCTTCTTCGGTGTACCTGCTGGATTTGGATTTCTCTTGAATACTACAGAGCGATTTTTTTTATGTGATAAATGGAAGGCAATTTTTTAAAAATATATAGGAAATTTTTGTGGCTTATACGAAAACGTTAATTAGTCAAAAAATAAAAATCATACATTCACTTTTAAAAAATGAAAATAAAGTGGACACAAGCTATAATTTGGGACTTATTGGATTTAAAAAAATCTTGTTTCTTGAAAAGATATGCCTCATTAAATACTGTTAAAATGTTATGAAAGAATTTTAATATAAATTACCACGCGTATTATTCTACTGATTTTCTTCTCTTACTTTAATTATGCGGAATTTTCGAGTCAAACAAAATGTTTTAATCCAATAAGTCTCAAATTATAGCATTTATATGTTATACTTTAGTTTCATATTTTAAAACTTATTGTATGACTTTTAGTTTCAGAGTAATTCATGTTTTCGTAGACATGTATTTTCCTCATATTTGTTAAAAATGTCTCCTATTTTTGTTACTAGATCCTACGAAACAAATTCTGAAAACTACACATAATTTTGTCTTTTTTTTCATTGCCTTCATTCATTTGAAAGTTGGTTGTTTTATGCATGTAAGCAGCCCCAGAAATGAGAGCTAAAAAGTGTGAAAATCTAGAATTAGTTTGAGTAAACAAGAATTTAGAACGAAATATAATCTTCAACTACAATTCCTAAGCAAACTATGAAACTGAAACTGTTCCAAATCCATAACTTATCCCATCACCCAAACATATACTTTCCTGTTAAAAGAAAAAATTGCATTTTTAACTGAATATATAATGACCAAGTAGAATTCCTCGCCGTTTTAGGTAAAAGCAGATAAGGAAAACCGTTAATTAATTTTTATCAAGGATAAATACCAGCACCGGCATTCGACCCCTGACACGAAAGCGCAGGGGTATTTCCCGCAATTAGCGCCGTAGGTCACGGCACTTAGCGTGTCTTTTTTTTCCCCCCCCTGGGCGAAATCGGCGCGAAGCCAAAGCCAATCGGCGAAAGCATCTGGCGCGCGTCCCTTTTTCCGCGAGCGCCTCTCATTGTCTCGCCTCGTTTCGCCGCCGAAAAGCGAGTCACGCCGCGTTCGCGGAAGCCGATAGGCGGTCACTCCGTGGCCCGCGGCCGTAATTGCCGAGCCCTAGATGCAGTTTCGCCGCCTATTTTTTTTCGCTCCACCGGAGTCGCCGCGGGGTTAACGGATCCTTTTCGGCGTCGATCGGCCTCTCCAGCCGCCTTTTTCTTTTCCTCTTCCGTCCTCCTCGCGCCTCTTTCGCCGCGCACTTTCCCCCCCCCCGCGCCGGCGCGGGCCATCCCTCCGAACTGTGTCGTTTTTTACGCGCTCGCGATTAAAGCGCTGCCTGAATCGCTCCTTTTTTCCGCGCCGCAATAAAGTTTAATTGTTTAGAATTGAGTCGGCGCGCGAGCGCGAGGAGGCCAAAAGTGTTACGGAAGAAAGTCGGGGCTCCGTTTTGTAAAAATCATTTTATAACAAGAAAGCTGGCTTTCTTTTTTAGGACGCAAAATTAATCGTTGACGAGTGCTCGGGAGGACGTTCGGCCGGAAAATGACATAATTCGTGGCTCGATAAACGCCGGCAGCGATAGTGTGCCAATTGTTGTTTTCTCG